>JAHIAM010000517.1:0-94884 GCA_021605205.1 Aegilops longissima
AATACATACCCTTTCACTAGTATATGATTCGTTGATGACTATGTTTCACAAGTCATGGGCATAGAGATGCTAAACCTATAGTGTGGACTCATGTAAGTGCATCTAGTGCCCCTTAGTGATTTTGGTGTATTGAAGACTTATAGGTTAAGGGACTAATGTGTTTATGAGTGTACACAGGTATATAAGTCTATAGGAGTTTGATATTTATAGAGAAAGTCGACCCCTAAAAATGAAGTTCTTCGACTGAAGACTTTGATATTCTGAAGACTTTCTGAAGACTTTGAAAGTGAAGAAATTGGTGTGACCTTGAAGACTTGGTATTCATTTGAGGAACATGAAGCGTGAAGACTTTTTTTTTTGAAATTTCGTTTTCTCTTTCTTGAGTCATAGGAAACACCGTACTGTTAAAGGGGGTCGAGGAAATACTAAGGAAAAATTTCCATGTGATGCTCAACTCAAAATCCTACACCTACCAATCCCTTGAGTGAAGCCATTGGAAATCTCATACTGATTCAGTCAATTTCTTGATGTGAGACGAAGTTCTTACAGTCGTTGAGAATTTGTTCGACCGAGGAGTTAGGAATTCGCCAGTCTGAATTGCGTCCTGATGAGGAACATGATAGCCCCGAGGAATTTGAGAGCCAAATTTCCGACCGTTGTTGTCTTCGCGCCATGCTATCCCAAAATATCTTATCCACTTAACGGTCATATCATTGAAGGGCATTTATGTCTTATCATGTCGGGCTGCTCCTAGGCTATAAATGGCGCCCCCTACAACCACTAGCTGGTTGGCTGCTCGAGAGAAACCGACACTTGTCAATTGAGAGCATCCCATCCTCCGAGGACTTTGGCGAAAATCATCGAGTGAGGAAAACCCAAACCCAAACACCTACAAACCCAAAGTGATTGAGCATCATGAAGAGATTGATCCTGCTCGGATCCGGCGCTTGTTACCTTTGAAGATCGTGCTTCTTCCGGATGGTTAGGCATCATGGTCTAGAGCATCCAAGAGGAATTGTGGATCGCCGAGTGACCGAGTCTGTGAAGGTTTGGAAGTCGCTGAAGACTTACCACGAGTGATTGGGCGAGGTGCATGTGACCTTAGTTCAAGGAGAATACGGTGAGGACTGGGTGTCTGAGCTGCGTGCTCAGCGATCGGGTGTCCGGGACTGTGTGTCCTCGAGTTTAAATACTCGGCCGCTCCAACGGACATTACAAGCTGAGATAGCTGTTGGAACTTGTCTACCAAATCATTGTCTTCACCAACCTTATGGTTCTATTTCCTCAACTCTTTCATTTCCTCATTACTGTGTTGAGTGATTGTTCATATCTGTGTTTGAAGACTTTGACGAAGACTTTCTCAATTTCCTCAGTTCAATTTCTTCAGTCTGTTTGTCTTCATCTTGTGTTATCCTGTGATTACGCTTTCTGTACTCTGTGATTGTCTTCATTTCATCGTGATGACCATGCCTGTATTCCGTTATGCTTACTTCTGAGTACTTATTCCGCTGCAAGTAGTTCTTCGCTAAGGAATTTCCTCACCGACAAATTCCTAAGTGAAGAATTCGTAAAAATAGCCTATTCACCCCCCTCTATTCGATATAACGCACTTTCAATTGGTATCAGAGCGAGGTACTCCCTTGTTCTGTGTGATTTTGGTTTAACCACCTGGAGTTTTAGTTATGTCGACCGCAGGTATGATCAAGGTCTCGGCTGGGTGTCCTACCTTTGATGGTACGGACTAACCCTACTGGAAGAACAAGATTGTAAGTGCATCTAGTGCCCCTTAGTGATTTTGGTGTATTGAAGACTTATAGGTTAAGGGACTAATGTGTTTATGAGTGTACACATGTCTATAAGTCTATGAGGAGTTTGATATTTACAGAGAAAGTCGACCCCAAAAAATGAAGTTCTTCGACTGAAGACTTTGATATTCTGAAGACTTTCTGAAGACTTTGAAAGTGAAAAAATTGGTGTGACCTTGAAGACTTGGTATTCATTTGAGGAGCGTGAAGCGTGAAGACTTTTGTTTTTCTAGTTTCGTTTTCTCTTTCTTGAGTCATAGGAAACACCGTACTGTTAAAGGGGGTCGAGGAAATACTAAGGAAAAATTTCCATGTGATGCTCAACTCAAAATCCTACACCTACCAATCCTTGAGTGAAGCCTTTAGAAACCTCATACAGATTCAGTCAATTTCTTGATGGAGAGGCGAAGTTCTTCAGTCGTTGAGAATTTGTTCGACCGAGGAGTTAGGAATTCGCCACTGCGGATTGCCTACACAAATGAGGAACATGATAGCCCCGAGGAATTTGAAAGTCAAATTTCCGACCGTTGTTGTCTTCTTTGCCACCTGTCCCAAAATATCTTATCCACCTAATGGTCATATCATTGAAGGGCATTTATGTCTTATCATGTCGGGCTGCTCCCTAGGCTATAAATAGCCGCCCCCTACAACCACTAGCTGGTTGGCTGCTCTGAGAGAATTGACACTTGTCATTTGAGAGCAACCCATCCTCCGAGGACTTTGAGCAAAAATCATCGAGTGAGGAAAAACCCAAAACCAAACCCCTACAAACCCAAAGTGATTGAGCATCACTGAAGAGATTGATCCTGCGTGGATCCGACGCTTGTTACCTTTGAAGACTGTGCTTCTTCCAGACGGTTAGGCGTCATGGTCTAGAGCATCCAAGATGAATTGTGGATCGCCGAGTGACCAAGTCTGTGAAGGTTTGGAAGTCGCCTGAAGACTTACCATGAGTGATTGGATGAGGTCTGTGTGACCTTAGTTCAAGGAGAATACGGTGAGGACTTGGTGTCCTGAGCTGCGTGCTCAGCGACTGGGTGTCCGGGACTGTGTGTCCTCGAGTTTAAATACTCAGCCGCTCCAACCAGACGTACAACTGAGACAACAGTTGGAACTGGTCTACCAAATCATTGTCTTCACCAACCTAACTGGTTCTATTTCCTCAACCCTTTCATTTCCTCATTATTGTGTTGAGTGTTCATTCATATCTGTGTTTGAAGACTTTGGTGAAGACTTTCTCAATTTCCTCAGTTCAATTTCTTGATCTGTTTGTCTTCATCTTGTGTTATCCTGTGTTTACGCTTTACGTACTCTTTGATTGTCTTCATTTCATCATGATGACCATGTTCGCATTCTCTTATGCTTACTTCTGAGTACTTATTCCGCTGCAAGTAGTTCTTCACTTAGGAATTTCCTCACCGGCAAATTCCTCATTGAAGAATTCATAAAAATCACCTATTCACCCCCCTCTAGTCGATATAACGCACTTTCAATTGGTAGCAGAGCAAGGTACTCCCTTGTTCTGTGTTATTTTGGTTTAACCACCTGGAGTTTTAGTTATGTCGACCGAAGGTATGATCAAGGTCTTAGCTGGGTGTCCTACCTTTGATGGGACGGACTACCCCTCTTTGGAAGAACAAGATGCGAATGCATCTTGAGGCAATTGACAACGATCTCTAAATGCGTTGTGTAAAATGGTGTTCCCTCGGTCACCTTCTCCGAATACTCTTGGCGTGAAGAGATTCAAACAACTCGATTCTCAAGCGAAGAATATCATATGTGGCCATCGAGTAAAGGACAATATGGAAGAGTGAGTGCTTTGGAAACTGCTAAGCTTATACGGGATAGGCTGTCCAAAGTAAATGAAGGAGTCTCAACTCAGCGTGACTCTCGAGTTGATGTTCTTCGCAATCTCTTCAACCGCTTCAAAAGACTCGACAACGAAAATGTTCAACAAACCTTCGATCGCCTCATCGACATCTCAAATGAGCTTCAAGCGCTTGGTGCCATTGACATCACCGACCATGAGGTGGTGAAGAAATTATTGAGATCGCTTGATTCCTCATTTGACACTCGCACCGATGATACAAGAGCGCGTTGACTACAAGTCACTTGATCCGCTGATATCCTCGAGAGGCTAAATACTCATGAGTTCCAAACTTCTCAAAAAAGAGATCTCTATGGTTCTAGCTATGGAAAATCACGTGCCCTGAAGGCCAAGGATGTGTCTGAATCTGATTGTGAAGACTCTGGTAGTAGCCTTGGAGATCCTGAAGAATTGAGCCAGGAGCTAGCACTGCTCGTGAAGAAATTCCAGAAGTTCTCAAGACATGGTCGCTTTGGAAAATCCTCAAGGAGCAGTGATTCCTCATCCAGTGACTATAAGAGAAGACTTTGCCACAAATGCAAGAAACCTGGTCACTACATTCAAGATTGTCCTCAGTGGGAAAAGGAATTAAAGAAGAAGAAATACAAGGATTACAGTTCTGATGACGCTAAGAAGAAGAAGAAATCGTCGAAATCTTCATCATCAAAATCCTCAAAGCCTTCTTCTCACAAGAAGAGCAGCTCCAAAAAGGCTCGGGCATTCATTGGCAAGGAAATAGACTCTGAAGCTGAATCTGAGGAACATGAGGAAGAGGAGGCATCAGAAGAATCTGAGTCTGGTGTGGCGAGTCTAGCTCTCGCTACTGCTTTCGTCAACAAGTCTATCTTCAACTCTGAAGAAAATGACCTCACCAACAAAGCTAGTGAAGATAGTGATGACTACGCTCCCACCTATTGCTTCATGGCAAAGGGTGCCAAGGATGATCAACCCAAAGCCAATGAGTGGGTCCTTGATAGTGGATGTACAAATCACATGACTGGTGACAAGAATCTATTGATGGATACTCCCTTATCACCGTCACATCTGAAGCATATCATCTTTGCTAACAAAGGCAAAAGTCAGGTATTGGGTCTTGGTAAGGTTGCGATCTCTAAGGACATACACATGGACAAAGTCATGCTTGTTGAGTCCTTAGGATACAACCTCATGCCAGTCTCAATGTTTTGTGATCTTGATATGGTTGTTGTCTTTGGCAAGTATCGTTGTGTTGTGATCATGGAAGCTGACAATTCCAAAGTCTTCGAGGCTTTAGGAGAGGAGACTTGTATATTGTTGATTTCTCTACAGGACCACAACCAGCCGTGTGTCTACTTGCAAAAGCTTCAGAAGGCTGGCTATGGCATCGACGACTTGGTCACGCAGGCATGAGGAATTTGCACACTTGCGAAGAAGAAGCATGTCATTGGCATTGAGAATGTCAAATTCCTCAAGGATCACTTGTGTGGAGCACGTGAAGCTGGAAAAATGACCAAGGCCAAGCATCCAGTGAAGACTATCATGACCACTACTCGTCCATTGAATTGCTTCACATGGACCTCTTTGGTCCTAATCATTACTCAGCAGTCACTAATGATGCATCCTTATATGGCTTTGTTATTGTTGATGATTAATCTCGTTACACATGGATACACATTGTTACTTACAAAAATGAAGTGCGGGAAGTCTTCAAACGATTTTCCTCGAGGGCTTCAACTAACTTTGGTGTGAAGATCAGACACATCAGGAGTGACAATGGAACTGAGTTCAGGAATTCCGGTCTTGATGCCTATCTTGATGAACTTGGTATTACTCATGAGTTATCTGCTCCCTATACTCTTCAGCAAAATGGCGTCGTGGAGCGCAAGAACAGAACTCTTGTTGAGATGGCCCGCACAATGCTTGATGAATACAAAACGCCTAGTCATTTTTGGACTGATGCAATTGATACCGCGTGCCACATCATCAACAGAGTATATCTTCACAAATTCTTCTAGAAGACTGCCTATGAACTCCTCACTGACAAGAAACCCAATGTGAGTTATTTCGAAGTCTCCGGTGCTAAATGCTGGACTAGGGATCCTCATCACAACTCTAAATTTGCACCGAAAGCACATGACGGTTTTATGCTTGGTTACGGAAAGGACTCGCACACCTACAGAGTCTTCAACATCGCACTTCACAAGATTGTTGATCTGTAGATGTCTTGGTTCGATGAAACTAATGGCTCGCAAAGAGAGCACCTACCTTCTGTGTTAGATGAACCAGCTCTGAGGAATCTATAAAGTTCAAGGCAGCGAGGATGTCATTCCTCATGAAGAATCTGCTGAAGAATTCATTCTGTCTGTGAAGAACGCCGTCGGTGATGCACTGAGGATAATGTGAAGAAAATGCTAATCAAATTCCTCGACGAAAACCAGCTCATCCTCGCGTTGCAAAAGAAGTGCAAGTTGACAAGATCATCGATGACATTGAAGCGCCAGGTCCTCTCACACGCTCAAAAGCTTCACATTTATCTAACTTTTGTGGGCACTATGCTTTTGTCTCTATCACAGAGCCCACTAAGGTAGATGAAGCATTTTTGGAGCCTGAGTGGATTCAGGCCATGCAAGAAGAATTACATCAGTTCGAGCTCAACAAATGTCTGGGAACGGGTCAAACGTCCAGATCCTTGCAAGCATAATATCATTGGCACAAAGTGGATCTACCGCAACAAGCAAGATGAAAATGGCCTTGTGGTAAGGAATAAGGCACGACTTGTAGCTCAAGGCTACACACAGGTTGAAGGAATTGATTTCGATGAAACTTTTGCACCCGTTGCTAGACTTGAGGCTATTCGCATACTACTTGCTTATGCTAACCATCATAATATAACTTTATATCAAATGGATGTGAAAAGTGCATTCCTCAATGGTAAGCTAGAGAAAGAAGTATATGTTGCTAAACCCCCAGGTTTTGAAGATCCAAAGAATCCCGACAAAGTCTTCAGACTTAACAAGGCCCTCTACAGCCTCAAGCAGGCCCCTCGGGCGTGGTATGATACTTTGAAGGAATTCTTCGTGAAGAATGGCTTCACACCCGGTTCACTCGACCCTACTCTCTTTACTAAATCATATGATGGTGAACTGTTTGTGTGTCAAATATATGTTGATGATATTATCTTTGGCCGTACTGACTAACGTTATAGTGATGAATTTGCCTATATGATGAGTTAAGAATATCAAATGTCTATGATGGGAGAATTGAAATTCTTTTTAGGTATTCAAATTCGTCAACAACACAATGGCATATTCATATCTCAGGAGAAATACCTCAAAGATGTCTGAAGAAATTGGCATGCAAGATTGCAAAGCGTCAAAATTCCTATGCCCACAAATGGCCATCTATGCATTGATGAAAATGGTATTGACTTGATCACAAGGTATACCGCTCCATGATTGGTTCTCTATTGTACTTATGTGCATCTAGGCCAGATATAATGCTTAGAGTTTGCATGTGTGCCCGATTTCAAGCTACACCGAAGGAATCACACCATAAGGCTATGAAGCATATTCTTCGATATCTAGCTCACACACCAACACTAGGATTATGGTACCCCAAGGGCTCTACTTTTGATCTCATTGGATATTCTGACTCTGACTATGCTGGTGATCGTGTGGACCACAAGTCAACATATGGTACTTGTCATTTCCTCGGACGATATCTTCACAAAGCCCTTGGATGAGAAGAGATTTAGCAAGTTGCGGTGTGAGCTAAATATCTTAGAATCTTCGAATGTTCTTTGAAAAGGACACACATCCTGACACTTATGCAAAATTGATGACTTAGATGTGCAACACATGAAGAAACGTTTTTCTTCAATCAACGAAGAATAACACTCTAAGTGTGAAGAAATTAATGAATAATTTGATTCTCAGAACCCTCGACAATTGTAATGCGGTGTATGAAATCAACATTCTTATCTGATGGGTCACGCCACCACCAAAGTTGAAAATCTTCAATTTGAGTTTTTCCTCGTTTTGAAATTCTTGAGCTTTTTCAAATTCTTCAACTTTGCAAAATCTTCACTATTTCCGTCGTTTTTATTCATTGGCTATATATATATATATATATATATATATATATATATATATATATATATATATATATATATATATATATATATATATATATATATATATATATATATATATATATATATATATGGGTTTATGTCCTCTGACATTCACTTATGGCTATTTCTTCAAGTCGCTTTTTTCGCTAAGTGAATGTGATCGGACCCTTCCCCTCTATGCTATACTCACCCAAGCTATTCACAAATTCTTCATATGCGTTCTATTTGAAACTTGTTCAAAATCTTCTTTGTGTCCTTGTCATTTGAAGAAATTGCGAGCGGAACTTTAAAACTGATCTTATCCAAACTTTCGTTTTTGCCGCTCAAACCGTTCCGCATCCCACGATAGATTTATCTATTCACGCACGATCTAACACAATCTCCACTTCTCAGTACGTGGGTGACACATGTCAAGCGAATGAGAAGGGTCAGGGGCACGTTCGTCCCAAATCTTCGGGCGAACAGTTTTTCACCGTGGCTATATATACCCCCTCTCCCCTTCCTCACTTCCTTTACTCGGCTCGACCGCTCTCTCTCGCTCGAGCATCTCAAACCCTAGCGCCGCCGCTACTCCGTCGTCGCCGGTGAGGAAGAGCTTCACTGCCTCGACCTCGTCGCCGACGTACTCGCGGCGACCGCGGAAATCTTCACTCCGCCGCCGCCGTAGCTGTCTTCCTCCGCCGAGTTAGGGCGTGGAAGATCTAACCTGACGAACTTCCCATCTGTTCTTCTCAGTTAAATCGTGTTCTTCATTCGGGTAATTAAAAGTTACTTTTATTACTCGCTTTGATTCTCAAACCTTCCTGAAAATCTTCAAAGGTGTTTATTCTTCAAATCTTCACACATATGAACACCTCAAACAAAATATGCTCTTGATTCGTTTCTCTAAGCAATGATTTTTCTTCAAGATTCCTTAATTGTGTGGATCCTCGATCTATAAAACTCTGGAACCTAAGACAAAGATCGCTTAGTGAAATTCTTCAAGGCTCATCTGGTCAAATTCCTCGAACTAGTTTCTTTTTGAAAAACCTTCTGAGAACGCATATGACCTCTCCAAATTCCTCGCAACTATACTCTGTTCACAGGTACTCATGTCCGTTGCTGAATCACTAGGTTCTCATCAACTTAACTCATTTGCAGCGTTCCTCGAAGAAAAGTTGCATACTTCTTCAGAGAATTCGATTGTTCAAATTCCTCAGCTGAAGAATATGGCAGAAGGAAAGAAGCCACAGAAAGGAGGAAAGAGGCCTGAGGTTATGACTGCGTTTGAGATTCCTGAGGAAATATATGCTGATTATTGCACACCTGATGAAGCCGAGTTCGGCAAAGAGAACAAAAATCAGCGCAAGTTGCGCATTCAAAGGATTGAACGGAGATGGGCAAGGGAATGGAGGGAGTACAGATATGTTACTCCAAAGTACATGAAGAAATTCGCTCTCAATCCCCCATGCCCAAGAGCTCCATTGGCACCTAGTCAAGAAGCTGACCCACCAGCGTCAAGCGTGGTGAGGACTTTCCTGAAGAATGGGCCAAGCGCCAAGCCAAATTGGCAAGACAAGCCAACGAGGCAGTGAGGAAATTCAATGAGGACTCTGCTACTGCTGCTGCCACTGAGGCCTCTGTCAATCCAAGAAAATCTATGGCAAAGAAGCCCGCACACAAGCCAAGTGCTTCACCAACAGTGCCCTCACGGCCAAGTTCCTCAGCTGTGCCCTCACGGCCAATTCCTCGTGCTGCTCCTGCTCCTCCCAAATCCTCAACTCCTACAAAGTCCTCAGCAGCTCCTCCCAAGTCCTCAGCAGTTCCAACAAAGTCCTCAGCACCTGTGCATCTGGCCACGTGCCAAAGGACTGCAGGCATCTCCATTGCCTCTGGTGTCTCAGCAAGTTCCTCAGCTGCACCAAATTCTTCATCTGGCCCGACTCTGCTGAAGACTAAGGCCACAGCTGGATGAGGTCCTCGGCCAAGTCCCAAGAAGAAACAGGTCGCCTTCCAAGAGCCACCTGAAGATGATGAGGCTGATGATGATGAACTTGCGGAAATCATCAGAGACCGTCAAGAAAGGGCCGTTAGAGCCAAAGGCACACTGTGCCTTCTTTGTTGGATCAAGAGCGATCCTAGACTACATTGATCTCGCACAAGGACCCAAACACTCCTATGCGACTTCAAGTTGACACTGGCCAAAGTCACATGCTGACTCATTTCATCCAAGAGGAGAAATCGAAATTTGATACGGCCAGAGAGATCAAGAAATCGCAGTACAGAAAGGAGAAACTGCTGAAGAAAAACGTTGTCAAGATGACAACTGGAGAACTTATCAAGATGCAAGCTGACATCAAAGCCCTCAACGACAAATTTGACTCCTATTATGCTGATTGGCAAGGAGCCAAACTCAGATTCGTCAACCTGACGAAGAAGTTCACCAATGTTGCAGCCCCAACGCAACAAGAAATTCCTCGGTGGAGCCTCACTCAGCAGATGAAGAACATGCCAAGACCACTGATGAAGTTCATCTGCTGAAGATAATGCTAGTTCGGGGCTGATGATCCCATTCCAGCATTGAAGAAATTGCCGGGGCATCCACTAGTGGTGCGCTGAAGAAGCCCGAACAAGTCAGGCAAGCGCATCGATTGCGCCTAAGGAAAATCAACCAGATTTCTCAGCTCCTCTGTGCCAACACCAACTCCAATTCTTCCATCGCATCGATGTGAAGAAGACCAAGGCTGCGAGAACGAGCTGCAGTGAAGAAACGGAAAGCATCAGCTGCGTCAAATTCTTCGGCTGCGAAGAAGATGAAGACAATGACGAGCTATTTTGAAAATCCTATTGATGCTGTTCCAATTTCCTCCGTGCCATCAAAGGACCTTGTTCCTTTTGGTGAAGATTATGAGATCCCAAGCGGATCTGATGAAGAAGATCATTCTGCTGCTTTGTCAGAGCAGATTGATGAAGAAATTGAAGTGGAAGCTATCCCTTCAACCCCAATCATTTCCTCGCCAATGCCTCAGTTCACAGCTGAAGAGGCCGGTGTTGAGGAAATTGAAGAAGATGAGGACATTGGAAGCATAGCGCCATTGATGAACGATGACTTTTGGGAAAGTCAGCATCCAAATTCTCCACTCTTCACCGCAATCCAACAGATTCCTCAGTCCCCTGCTCCAACAGTTCAAATGGGCTCTGAAGAAACTCATCCCACTTCATGTGTACATGAAGAAATTCCAGCCACTAGCGCCGATGAACCTGCTGGTGCTGATCCTCAGACTGCACATGTAGAGGAACCAGAAATTCCTCAGCCTGAAGAACCTGAGATTGCGATTCCAGAGGTCGTGATGCAACTCACAGACACTCCACTGCCAAAGCCAAAGAATCCCTTCTCAACAAAGCAAAAATTCAAGGCTGAAGATTTCTTCGGCGAGCACGTATTGTTCACTGATTACAATCCATATGATTCTGCTCGCATAAGGAAGAGGCGTTTCTGGACTGCCAGTCAAGCCAATTTCTATTCCTCAGTGTTGTTCAACAAAGACAAAGTCTTCGATCATGCACATATTCCTCATGTGGACATGGAATCTCTGCCAGGCTTCGAGCCAGTCCTTAGTGTTCTTCACGATGTAGGACTTCTAAATTTCTGCACTGACATCTGCGATTGGAATGAGGAACTAATTCTTCAATTCTATGCAACGCTGCACATCACCGGAGACGCTGAAGATGTGAACTCATGGGTGTTAGACTGGATGTCTGAAAACACTCACTACAAGGCACCAACAACTGAATTGCTTCGTGCCCTACCACTCAGTCCTCCACTTGATGGTGCTCGTTGTATCTACAACGAACCTAAGCTTTCAAATCACTATATGCAAGTGCTGATGAAGCCTTTGAAGCCAGGGCAGGCCCCAAGAACCAAATTCCTCGTCAAGGAATTATTGTATGTGCCTCGGACTGTCTATCGGATTCTGACGAAGACAATGAGTCCTATCAAAGGCCATGACTCAAATGATGAAGAAGTCGTTGGCTTCATGAAGAATATGCTTTTCAATATCATTCATGGCGTTCCCGTCAACTTCCATGATTTCTTCATGAGGACTCTGGCAAACATTTCTATGTCACCATTGGAGTTGAAGCCTTATGCACCTTGGATTATGAGATTCATCAGGACAAGGTCTTCACTCAATTACAAGGCTGATACTCTGAACCACTGCAGCTACTTGCCCCCGATTGAAGTCCTCAAACGGACATTTACCTCAGCTGATGACAAGGGCAAGGCAACTGCTGTGATCGATGAAGGCACTCGTCCATTGGATGGTCAGTTTTGCAAAGCTGCATCCTACTCCACCAATGATGACTCTGCCACACATGACTCTGCCGCAAATACCTCAACCAAGCAAAATCCTCAAGCCTCAGTCTTCATCAGAAGGTTGATCGCAATCATAAATGGGTCAAGCGTCAGTTTGGTTCAATTCTTCACAACATGACCTCTACACACAATGCAGTGAAGAAAAACCACTACTACCTCCATGAAACCTTCAAACGCACCTGGGCTGTTCTTTCTAATGTCTACAGCGTGGAAAAACTGAAGACAATGGGTCTCAAGAAAGATTTTGACTGGTCTGCACCTCCACCGAAGAAATACAAGAAGGTCAAAGTTCCTTCCTTGGTGGCCAGCTCCTATTCTTCATCGTGAGACACTGGTAAAAATGAAGACTTGGACGACACTACGGCAGGCCCTACTACGACAACCGACCCCAACAATGCTGGCGCTCCTTCATCAACTTGAAATTCGTCAGGGGCGTTAGTCCTCAGTTTCGATCCTTTTGGTCATTCGATGACAAAGGGGGAGAAATGTGAGTTAGTCTTCAAGCGGGTCTATTATATAGGCATTTTTTATTAAGTTACAACTCCCGTTCTTCTGAAACTTTTATTGGATCGAGTTGTAATCTTAAACCCGATGGTGCTCTGATGCTTTTGATGCACTGTTCTCTGATGCTTTTGATGCACTGTGCTCTGATACTCTTGATGCGTTATTTTGCATGCTTGTTCCTCATTAATGTTATCGCACGCATGCTGAATTTCATCAAGCACCATATTTCATCATGCATTTTCAAATTCTTCATATTATATGTCAAATGCGTGTATGAATTACAAGATATAGGGGGAGATCTCCATGATTCAACTCTTCAAATGTGCATTGCCTCAAAAGAAAATTCCTCACTATGCACATCTTCAGGGGGAGTTCTTCTATATCTTGCAATCAAATTCCTCAATATCAGTAGTTAAAATTCATATGTTTATCCCGTTGAAAACTTAACCTATATTGTCATCAATCACCAAAAGGGGAGATTGTAAGTGCATCTAGTGCCCTTAGTGATTTTGGTGTATTGAAGACTTATAGGTTAAGGGACTAATGTGTTTATGAGTGTACAGGTCTATAAGTCTATGAGGAGTTTGATATTTACTGAGAGAAAGTCGACCCTAAAATGAAGTTCTTCATTGAAGACTTTGATATTCGAAGACTTTACGAAGACTTTGAAAGTGAAGAAATTGGTGTGACCTTGAAGACATGGTATTTATTTGAGGAACATGAAGCGTGAAGACTTTTGTTTTCGTAGTTTCGTTTTCTCTTTCTTGAGTCATAGGAAACACCATCTTTGTTAAAGGGGTCGAGGAAATACTAAGGAAAAATTTCCTTGTGATGCTCAACTCAAAATCCTACACCTACCAATCCTTTGAGTGAAGCCTTTAGAAATCTCATACAGATTCAGTCAATTTCTTGATGTGAGAGCGAAGTTCTTACAGTGTTGAGAATTTGTTGTGTTGAGGAGTTAGGAATTCGCCAGTCTGGATTGCCTACAGTGAGGAACATGATATACGAGGAATTTGAGAGTCAAATTTCCGACCATTCTTTGTCTTGTCTTGACTGTCCCAAAATATCTTATCCACCTAACGGTCATATCATTGAAGGGCATTTATGTCTTATCATGTCGGGCTCCTCCCTAGGCTATAAATAGCCGCCCCTACAACCACTAGCTGGTTGGCTGCTCGAGAAGAACTTGACACTTGTCATTTGAGATCAACCCATCCTCCGAGGACTTTGGCGAAAATCATCGAGTGAGGAAAACCCAAAACCAAACCCTACAAACCCAAAGTGATTGAGCATCATTGAAGAGATAAATCCTGCGTGGATCCGACGCTTGTTACCTTTGAAGACTGTGCTTCTTCCAGACGGTTAGGCGTCATGGTCTAGAGCATGCAAGAGGAATTGTGGATCACCGAGTGACCAAGTCTATGAAGGTTTGGAAGTCGCCTGAAGACTTACCACGAGTGATTGGACGAGGTCTGTGTGACCTTAGTTCAAGGAGAATACGGTGAGGACTTGGTGTCCTGAGCTGCGTGCTCAGCGACTAGGTGTCCGGGACTGTGTGTCCTTGAGTTTAAATACTCAGCCGCTCCAACCAGACGTACAACTGAGACAGCAGTTGGAACTGGTCTACCAAATCATTGTCTTCACCAACCTATCTGGTTCTATTTGCTCAACCCTTTCATTTCCTCATTACTGTGTTGAGTGTTCATTCATATCTGTGTTGGAAGACTTTGACTGAAGACTTTCTCAATTTCCTCAGTTCAATTTCTTCAGTCTGTTTGTCTTCATCTTGTGTTATCCTGTGTTTACGCTTTCTGTACTCTTTGATTGTCTTCATTTCATCATGATGACCATGTCCGCATTCTCTTATGCTTACTTCTGAGTACTTATTACGCTGCAAGTAGTTATTCACTTAGGAATTTCCTCACCGGCAAATTCCTCATTGAAGAATTCATAAAAATCGCCTATTCACCCCCTCTAGTCGATATAACGCATTTTCAAAGATGCGAATGCATCTTGAGGCAATTGACAATGATCTCTGGTTTGTTGTGGAAAATGGTGTTCCCTCTTTCTCACCCTCAATGAACGCTACCGATGTGAAGAGGTTCAAGCAACTTGATTCTCAAGAGAAGAATATCATATGTGGCCATCTGAGCAAAGAACAGTATGGAAGAGTGAGTGCTTTGGAAACTTCTAAGCTCATCTGGGACAGGCTGTCCAAAGTAAATGAAGGAGTCTCAACTCAGCGTGACTCTCGAGTTGATGTTCTTCGCAATCTCTTCAACCGCTTCAAAAGACTCGACAATGAAAATGTTCAACAAACCTTCGATCGCCTCACTGACCTCTCAAATGAGCTTCAAGCACTTGGTGCCACTGACATCACCGACCATGAGGTGGTGAAGAAACTCTTGAGATCGCTTGATTCCTCATTTGATACTCTGGCACTGATGATACAAGAACGTGATGACTACAAGTCACTAAATCCCGCTGATATCCTCAAGAGGCTAAATACTCATGAGTTCCAGCTTGCTGAAAAGAGAGATCTCTATGGTTCTAGCTATGGAAAATCACGTGCGCTAAAGGCCAAGGCTGTGTCTGAATCTGATTGTGAAGACTCTGGTAGTAGCCTTGGTGACACCGAAGAATTAAGCCAGGAGCTAGCACTGCTCGTGAAGAAGTTCCAAAAGTTCTCAAGACGTGGTCGCTTTGGAAAATCCTCAAGGAGCAGTGATTCCTCATCCAGTGACTATAAGAGAAGGCCATGCCACAAATGCAAGAAACCTGGTCACTATATTCAAGATTGTCCTAAGTGGGAAAAGGAATTAAAGAAGAAGAAATACAAGGATTACAGTTCTGATGACGCTAAGAAGAAGAAGAAATCGTCAAAATCTTCATCATCAAAATCCTCAAAGTCTTCATCTCACAAGAAGAGCAGCTCCAAGAAGGCTCGGGCATTCATTGGCAAGGAAATGGACTCTGAAGCTTAATCCGAGGAACATGAGGAAGAGGAGGCATCAGAGGAGTCCGATTCTGGTGTGGCGAGTCTGGCTCTCGCTACTGCATTTGTCAGCAAGTCCATCTTCAACTCTGAAGAAACTGATCTCACCAACAAAGCTGATGAAGATAGTGATGACTACGCTCCCACCTATTGCTTCATGGCAAAGGGTGCCAAGGTACTCAAATATACCTCCTCTGAATCTAGTGAAAATGAATCTGATGATGATCTCAAGCCCAGCTACTCTAAACTTGCTAAGATTGTTGTAAAACAACAAAGGGCTTTTGAAAAGGTTCAAAACATGCTAGATAAAAGTGATGATATGTTGGGTGAAGAAATGGATCGCACTAAAGCCACATTGAAAATCTTGAGACTTGAGTCTAGGTTTGACAACCTTCAAGGTCATCATAACTCTCTCTTATCGATCATGAGAAGCTTTCTTATGAGTTTCTTCAAAAGAAGCAAGATCTTGAGAAGCTAAGAGTGAGTTATGAAGATCTTCAGAAGGAGCGTGATTCATTACTTGCTCAACAAATCAGTGCTTCTCAGGAAGAATTTGTTCCTCCATGCTTAAAGTGAATTGAGCGTGAATATGCTAATTCTTCACTGAATGTTCAAATGCTTCAAGCTGTTACAAATTCTTCACCTGCCTCTGCTATCACTAATTCCTCATCGAGGACATTGCTAGTATCTTGACAATGCAGGGCTGAAGGAATTGTACATGACAGGCATGTACAAAAGCCTCAAAGGGCATCAGACTCTTTGTGATGTGCTTAAAAAGCAGATCCTCAACAGGAACCCTAGGAAAGAGGTATTGCCTTTGAGAGAAACTCAATCTTGATGGAACATATTGGAAGCTGAAGCGGTATCCCAAAACCTCATGGGTTCTGCAAAGGGACCTCAATTGATCCATCTAACTTATCTGGCTTTACATGTGATTCTCCTCATTCTTACGATGAGTCATTTGACTCAACGATAAACTGTTCAAAAATTAGAATGGTGAAGTATTTGCTAGATATGTTGGCACTAAGCTGAGGAGCGGTTCTCCTATGAAGAAAATCTGGGTTCCCAAAAGTGCCTTGAAAGTGTTCAGGTGAATTTCCTCATGACACCACCTGTGAAGAATAGGAACCCCAGATCAAACTCTTCAAATGGACCAAATTCTTCATATGGATCCAAGTCTTCATACGGACCAAATTCCTCACGTGGATCAAATTCCTCAAAAGGATCAAAGTCCTCATATGATTATCATCGTGCTAACAACTCATTTGCGAGGTAGAGCCAAGGGCTATGAATATGTGCATTATTCTTCAAACCATTATGTTCATAAGTCCTCGAAGAATTTCTACGCCTATTCATATTCTTACCTAACCTCTCTTATGTGAAGCGAAATGGATTGGCTTCTATGCCACCATTCTCATATGGAGCTCGTGAGTGATGAACTCTTCGCCACCCCTTGAGATGTGGGTGGTGAAGAAAAGAACTAATCTCTTCTGCAGGGTCAGGTCTCGGGCAGCGCTTTAACGTCTGAAGAATGTCTTTGGGGACGACAAAAATGCAAGCGAAGCGGGCTAATCATGAAGAAATGAACTTTCATTTCACACGTCCTCATCTTGCTATATCTGTTTTACTACTTGATGAAATTCATCGATGAAATTGATATCATATTCTTCAGCGATGAAGTATATGAGATCGTAAGTTGCACTAATTCATCTGCGGGATGATCAACCCAAAGCAAATGAGTGGGTCCTCGATAGTGGATGTACAAATCACATATTTGGTGACAAGAATTTATTGATGGATGCTCCTTATCACCGTCACATCTGAAGCATATCATCTTTGCTGACAAAGGCAAAAGTCAGGTATTGGGTCTAGGTAAGGTTGCGATCTCTAAGGACATACACATGGACAAAGTTGAAAGTGCGTTATATTGACTAGAGGGGGGGGGTGAATAGGCAATTTTTATGAATTCTTCAATGAGGAATTTGCCGGTGAGGAAATTTCTAAGTGAAGAACTACTTGCAGTGGAATAAGTACTCAGAAGTAAGCATAAGACAATGCGGACATGGTCATCATGATGAAATGAAGACAATCAAAGAGTCTGAGAAAGCATAAACACGAGGATAACACAAGATGAAGACAAAGCGGTGAAGAAATTGAGCGAGGAAATTAAGAAAGTCTTGATCAAAGTCTTCAAACACAGATATGAATGAACACTCAACACGGTAATGAGGAAATGAAAGGGTTGAGGAAATAGAACCGATTAGGTTGGTGAAGACAATGATTTGGTAGACCAGTTCAACTCTTTGTCTCAATTATGCGTCTGGTTGGGCGGTGAGTATTTAAACTTCGAGGACACACAGTCCGGACACCCGATCCTTGAGCACGCAGCTCGGGACACCAAGTCCTCACCGTATTCTCCTTGAACTAAGGTCACACAGACCTCGTCCAATCACTCGTGGTAAGTCTTCAGGCGACTTTCAAACCTTCACAGACTTGGTCACTCGGTGATCCACAATTCCTCTTGGATGCTCTAGACCATAACGCCTAACCGTCTGGAAGAATCATAGTCTTCAAAGGTAACAAGCGTCGGATCCACGCAGGATCAATCTCTTTAGTGATGCTCAATCACTTTTGGTTTGTAGGGTTTTGGTTTTGGGTTTTTCCTCACTCGATGATTTTTGCTCAAAGTCCTCGGAGGATGGGTTGCTCTCAAATGACAAGTGTCAAGTTCTCTCGAGCAGCCAACCAGCTAGTGGTTGTGAGGCGGCTATTTATAGCCTAGGGAGCAGCCCGACATGATAAGACATAAATGCCCTTCAATGATATGACCGTTAGGTGGATAAGATATTTTGGGACAGGTAGTGCGCATCACGACAGCGATCGGAAATTTGACTTTCAAATTCCTCGGGGCTATCATGTTCCTCCTTTGTGTAGGCAATCCGCCTTTGGCGAATTCCTAACTCCTCGGTCGAACAAATTCCTCGGCGACGGAAGAACTTCGTCTCATCCTTTGAAGAAATTGGTGAACTGTATGAGATTTCAAAGCCTTCACTCGAAGGGATTGGTAGGTGTAGGATTTTGAGTTGAGCATCACATGGAAATTTTTCCTTAGTATTTCCTCGACCCCTTTAACGATGCGGTGTTTCCTATGACTCAAGAAAGAAAAAAAAAACTACGAAAACAAAAATCTTCACGCTTCATGTTCCTCAAATGAATACCAAGTCTTCAAGGTCACACCAATTTCTTCACTTTCAAAGTCTTGAGCGTCTTGAATATCAAAGTCTTGATCGAAGAACTTCATTTTTAGAAATTCGACTTTCTCTGTAAATATCAAACTCCTCATAGACTTATAGACACTGTGTACACTCATAAACACATTAGTCCCTTAACCTATAAGTCTTCAATACACCAAAATCACTAAGGGGCACTAGATGCACTTACAATCTCCCCCTTTTTGGTGATTGATGACAATATAGGTTAAGTTTTCAACGGGGATAAACATATGAATTTTAACTACTGATATTGAGGAATTTGATTGCAATATATAGAAGAACTCCCCCTGAAGATGTGCATAGTGAGGAATTTGCTTTTGAGGCAATGCACATTTGAAGAGTTGAATCATGGAGATCTCCCCTATATCTTGTAATTCATACGCATTTGACATATAATATGAAGAATTTGAAAATGCATGATGAAATATGGTGCTTGATGAAATTCAGCATGCGTGCGATAACATTAATGAGGAACAAGCATGCAAAATAACGCATCAAAAGTATCGAGCCACGGTGCATCAAAAGCATCGAGCACCATCGGGATTAAGATTACAACTCGATCAATAAAAGTTTGGAAGAGCGCGAGTTGTAACAACAAAAATCCCCATATAATAGACCGGCTTGAAGACTAACTCACATTTCTCCCCGTTTGTCATCGAATGACCAAAAGGATCGAAGCTAGGACTAACGCCTACGAAGAATTTCAAGTTGATGAAGGGCGCCCGGCATTGTTGGGGTCGGTTGTCGTAGTAGGGCTGCAGCGATGTCGTCCAAGTATTCATTTTCATCGGTGTCTCGCGATGAAGAATAGGAGCTAGCCACCAAGGAAGGAAATTTGACCTTCTTGTATTTCTTGGTGGAGGTGCAGACCAGTCAAAATCTTCCTTGAGACCCATTGTCTTGAGTTCTTCTCTTGTAGACATTAGAAAGAACAACCAGTGCGTTTGAAGGTTTCATGGAGGTAGTAGTGGTTTTCTTCTTTGCATTGTGTGTAGAGGTCATGTTGTGAAGAATTGAACCAAACTAACGCTTGACCCAATTATGATTGCAATCAACCTTCGATAAAGGCGAGGAGTAACTCACGATCAGTCATCACCACAGGTCTTTGTGGCTTGAGGATTTTGCTTGGTGAGGTATTTCTTGGCGAGTCATGTGTGGCGAGTCATCATTGGTGGAGTAGGATGCAGCTTTCTGGCCGACCATCAATGGGCGAGTGCCTTCATCGATCCAGCATTGCCTTGCCCTTGTCATCGGTGAGGTAAATGTCCGTTTGAGGACTTCAATCGAGGGCAAGTAGCTGCGATGGTTGAATATCAGCCTTGTAATTGAGTGAAGACCTTGTCTGATGAATCTCATAATCCAAGGTGCATAAGGCTTCAGCTCAAATGGTGACATAGCATTGTTTGCGAGTCCTCATGAAGAAATCATGGAAGTTGGCAGGAGCGCCATGAATGATATTGAAAAGCATATTCTTCATGATGCCAGCGACTTCTTCACAATTTGAGTCGTGGCCTTTGATAGGACTCATTGTGTTCGTCGAATCCGATAGACAGTCGAGGCACATACAATAATTCCTTGACGAGGAATTTGGTTCTTAGGGCCTGCCACGGCTTCAAAGGCTTCATCGAACTTGCATATAGTGATTTGAAAGCTTAGGTTCATTGTAGATACAGCGAGTACCATCAAGTGGAGGGGTGAGTGGTAGGGGCGAAGCAATTCGATTCTTTGGTGCCTTGTAGTGAGTGTTTTCGGACATCGATCTAACACCCATGAGTTCACATCTTGGCGTCTCCGGTGATGTGCAGCGTCGCATAGAATTGAAGAATGAGTTCTTCATTCCAATCCACGAGATGTCGGTGCAGAAATTCAGAAGTCTGCATCGTGAAGAACAACGAGGACTGGCTCGAAGCTGGCGGAGATTCCATGTCGACATGAGGAATATGTGCATGATCGAAGACTTTGTCTTTGTTGAACAACCGAGGAATAGAAATTGGCTTGGTGGCAGTCGAAGCGCCTCTTCCTTATCTGGCGAATCATATGGATTATGTCGAGTGAAGAATCGTGCTCGCCGAAGAAATCTTCAGCCTTGAACTTTTGCTTTGTTGAGAAGGATTCTTTGGCTTTGGCGATGGAGTGTCGATGAGTTGCATCACGACCTCTGGAATCGCAATCTCGGGTTCTTGGTGAGGAATTTCTGGTTCCTCTACATGTGCGATCGAGGATCAGCATGACAGAGTTCATCGGCGCTAGTGGCTGGCATTTCTTCATGTACACATGAAGTGGGATGAGTTTATTGAGCCCATTTGAGCTGTTGGAGCGGGGGTGAGGAATCTGTTGGATTGGGGTGAAGAGTGGATAATTTGGATCTTGACTTTCCCAAAGTCATCGTTCATCACTGGCGTTGTGCTTCCAATATCCACATCTTCTTCAATTTCCTCAACACGGCCTCTTGGTGTGAAGCTGAGGCATAAGCGAGAAATGATTGGGGTTGAAGGATAGCTTCCACTTCAATTTCTTCATCAATCTGCTCTCTGACGAAGCAGCGAGAATGATCTTCTTCATCGAGATCCGCTTGGGATCTCATAATCTTCACCAAAGGAACAAGGTCCTTTGATGGCATGGAGGAAATTGGAACAGCATCAATAGGATTTTCTAAAGAGCTGGTCATTGTCTTCATCTTCTTCGCAGCGAAGAATTTGGCTTGGTGATGCTTTCCGTTTCTTCTTTGCAGCTCATTCGCAGCCTTGGTCTTCTTCATCGGATCGAGATGGAAGAATTGGAGTTGGTGTTGGCGCGGGAGGAGGTGAGGAATCTGGTTGATTTTCCTCGGTATGGCGATGCGATTGCCTGACTTATTCGATTTCTTGAGCGCACCACTAGTGGATGCCTAACAATTTCTTGGTGGCTGGAATGGGATCATCAGCCACTGGAACTAGCATTATCTTGACAGCTGAACTTCATCGGTGGTCTTGGCATGTTCTTGATCTGTTGGTGAGGCTCTAGCTGAGGAATTTCTTGTTGCGTTGGGGCTGCAACATTGGTGAACTTCTTCGTCGGGTTGTGAATCGACTTTGGCTCCTTGCCAATCAGCATAATAGGAGTCAAATTAGTATTTGAGGGCTTTGATGTCGACTGCATCTTGATAAGTTCTTGATTGTCATCTTGACAACTTTTCTTCAGATTTCTCCTTTACATCTGCGATTTCTTGATCTCTCGGCGTATCAAATTTCCATTTCTCCTCTTGGATGAAATGAGTCGACATGTGACTTTGGCGGTGTCAACTTGAAGTCGAGGCATAGGAGTGTTTGGGTCCTTGTGCGAGAGATCAATGTAGTCTAGGATCGCTCTTGGATCCAACAGGAGCTGCTACACAGGTGTGCCTTTGGCTCTAGCGGCCCTTTCTTGGCGGTCTCGATGATTTCCATAAGTTCATCATCATCAGCCTCATCATCTTGGTGGCTCTTGGAAGGTGACATGTTTCTTCTTGGGACTTGGCGAGGACCTCGTCCAGTGTGGCCTTAGTCTTGTGAGTCGGGCGGATGAAGAATTTCATGCAGTGAGGAACTTCTTTGAGACACGGAGGCAATGGAGATGCTGCAGTCCTTTGTACGTGGCGGATGCACATGTCTTGAGGACATTGTCGGAACTCTTGAGGACTTGGGAGGAGCTCTTGAGGACTTTGTAAGAGTTGAGGATTTGGGAGGGCTGGAGCAGCATGAGAATTGGCCGTGAGGGCTGGTGAGAACAGCCGTGAGGGCCTTTGTTGGTGAAACACTTGGCTTGGCGGGCTTCTTTACCACAGATTTTCTTGGCATGTGAGAGGCCTCCGTGGCAGGAGCAATAGCGAGTCCTCATTAAATTTCCTCTTTGCCTCGTTGGCTTGTCTTGCCAATTTGGCTTGGCGCTTGGCCCATTCTTGGGAAAGTCCTCACTGCGCTTGATGCGGTGGGGTCGACTTCTTGACCAGGTGCCAATGGAGCTCTTGGGCATGGAGGATTGAGCAAATTTCTTCATGTACTTTGGATTAACATATCTGTACTCCTCCATTCCCTTGCCCATCTCCGTTCAATCCTTTGAATGAGCACCTTGCGCTGATTTTTGTTCTCTTTGCGAACTTCGGCTTCATCAGTGTGCAATAATCAGCATATATTTCCTCGAGGAATCTCAAGCAGATCATGACCTCGGGCCTCTTTCCTCCTTTACGTGGCTTCTTTCATACGCCATATTCTTGGTGAGGAATTTGAACAATCAATTCTCTGAAGAAGTATGCAACTTTTCTTCGGCGCTTCAAATGAGTTAAGTTGATGAGAACCTAGTGATTCAGCAGCGGACATGAGTACACTGTGAGCAGAGTATAGTTGCGAGGAATTTGGAGAGGTCATATCGTTCTCGAAGGTTTTCAAAAGAATCTAGTTTGAAGAATTTGACCGGATGAGCCTTGAAGAATTTCACTAGCGATCTTTGTCTTAGGTTCGAGTTGTATAGATCGAGGATCCACACAATTGAGGAATCTTGAAGAAAATCATTGCTTAGAAAGCGAATCAAGAGCATATTTTGTTTGAGGTGTTCATATGTGTGAAGATTTGAAGAATAAACACCTTTGAAGATTTTCGGAAGGTTTGAGAATCAAGCGAGTAATAAAAGTAACTTTTAATTACCGAACTGAAGAACACGACAAGCTGAGAAGAACAGATGGGAAGTTAATCGGGTTAGATCTTCCGCCCTAACTTCGGCGGAGGAAGACAGCTCTGGCGGCGGAGTGAAGATTTCATGATCGGTAGCGATCGTCGGCTGACGAGGTCGAAGCGATGAAGCTCTTCCTCACGGCTGACGATGGAGTAGCGGCGCTAGGGTTTGAGATGCTCGAGAGAGAGAAGCGGTCGGCGGAGTAAAGGAAGTGAGGAAGGGAGAGGGGTATATATAGCCACGGTGAAAAACTGTTAGCCGAAGATTTGGGACGAGCGTGCCTGACCCTTCTCATTAAACGACATGTGTCACCCACGTACTAAGAAGTGGAGATTGTGTTAGATCGTGGGTGAATAGATAAATCTATCGTGGGATGAGGAGCGGTTTGGCGGCAAAAATAAAAGTTTGGATAAGATCAGTTTTAAAGTTCGTTCGCAATTTCTTGGTGACAAGGACAGTGAAGATTTTGAACAAGTTTCAAATAGAGCGCACATGAAGAATTTGTGAATAGATTGGGTTGAGTATAGCATAGAGGGAAGGGTCGATCACATTCACTTAGCAAAAAAAAGCGACTTGAAGAAATAGCCATAAGTGAATCTTGTAGAGGACATAAACCCATATATATATATATAATGAAGAAAAGCGATGGAAACAGTGAAGATTTTGCAAAATCGAAGAATTTGAAAATCTGAAGAATTTCAAAAGCGAGGAAAAACTCAAATTGAAGATTTTCAACTTTGGTGGTGGCGTGACCCACGTATAAGAATGATGATTTCAGACACACGTACAATTGTCGTGGGGTTACGAGAATCAAATTCTTCATTAATTTCTTCACACTTAGAGTGTTATTCTTCATTGAATGAAGAAAAGCGTTTCTTCATGTGTTGCACATCTAAGTCATCAATTTTGCATAAGTGTCGGGATGTGTGTCCTTTTCAAAGAACATTGAAGATTCTAAGATATTTAGCTCACACGCAACTTGCTAAATCTCTTCTCATCCAAGGGCTTTGTGAAGATATCGGCTAGCTGTTCTTGGTCTTCACATGCTCGATGGAGATGTCACCCTTCAACACATGATCACGAAGAAAATGATGGCGAATCTGAATGTGCTTTGTCTTGAGTGCTGAAGCTGGGTTGTGAGCAATCTTGATGGCACTCTCATTGTCACGATGAGAGGCACATTCTTCACGTTGATGCCGTAGTCCTTGAGAGTTTGCTTCATCCACAGCAATTGAGCACAACAAGAGCGAAGCAATGTATTCAGCTTCCATGATGAGCGGTGATCGCAGATTCTGTTTCTTCAGGACCAACGGACCAAAGATCGTCAGAAATGACAAGTACCGGATGTTGACTTGCGGTCCACGATCACCAGCATAGTCAGTCAGAATATCAATGAGATCAAAAGTAGAGCCCTTGGGGTACCATAATCCTAGTGTTGGTGTGTGAGCTAGATATCGAAGAATATGCTTCACAGCCTTATGGTGTGATTCCTTGGTGTAGCTTGAAATCGGGCACACATGCAAAACTAAGCATTATATCGGCCTAGATGCACATAAGTACAATAGATAACCAATCATGGGCGGTATACCTTGTGATCGAAGTCAATACCATTTTCATCGATTGCATAGATGGCCATTTGTGGGCATAGGAATTTTGATGCCTTTGCAATCTTGCATGCGAATTTCTTGAGGACATCTTTGAGGTATTTCTCTGAGATATGAATATGCCATTGTGTTGTTGTGAATTTGGAGACCTAAAAAGAATTTCAATTCTCCCATCATAGACATTTGATATTCTTCACTCATCATATAGGCAAATTCATCACTATAACGTTGGTCGGTACAACCAAAGATAATATCATCAACATATATTTGACACACAAACAGTTCACCATCATATGATTTAGTAAAGAGAGTAGAATTCAGTGAACCGGTGTGAAGCCATTCTTCACGAAGAATTCCTTCAAAGTATCATACCTGCTTGAGGGCCTGCTTGAGACCATAGAGGGCCTTGTTAAATCTGAAGACTTTGTCGGGATTCTTTGGATCTTCAAAACACAGGGGTTGAGCAACATATACTTCTTCCTCTAGCTTACCATTGAGGAAGGCACTTTTCACATCCATTTGATATAAAGTGATATTATGATGGTTAGCATAAGCAAGTAATATCTGAATAGCCTCAAGTCTAGCAACAGGTGCAAAAGTTTCATCGAAATCAATTCCTTCAACCTGTGTGTAGCCTTGAGCTACAAGTCGTGCCTTATTCCTTACCACAAGGCCATTTTCATCTTGCTTGTTGCGGTAGATCCACTTTGTGCCAATGATATTATGCTTGCGAGGACCTGGATGTTTGACCAGTTCCCAGACATTGTTGAGCTCGAACTGATGTAATTCTTCTTGCATGGCCTGAATCCACTCAGGCTCCAAAAATGCTTCATCTACCTTAGTGGGCTCTGTGATAGAGAATAAAGCATAGTGCCCACAAAAGTGAGATAAATGTGAAGCTTTTGAGCGTGTGAGAGGACCTGGCGCTTCAATGTCATCGATGATCTTGTCAACTTGCACTTCTTTTTGCAGCGAGGATGAGCTGGTTGTCGTCGAGAATTTGATCAGCATTTTTTCAGCATTATCATCAGGTGCATCATTTCGGCGTTCTTGGCGTCTGAGGAATGAATTCTTGACAGATTCTTGATGGGAATGACATCCTCGGTTGCCTTGAACTTGATAGATTCCTCGGAGCTGGTTCATCTAAGGCAGAAGGTAGGTGCTCTCTTTGCGAGCCATTAGTTTCATCGAACCGCACATCTCTGAGTATCAACAATCTTGTGAAGTGCGATGTTGAAGACTCTGTAGGGTGCGATTCGTTTCCGTAACCAAGCATAAAACCTTCATGTGCTTTCGGTGCAAATTTAGAATTGTGATGAGGATCTCTAATCCAGCATTTAGCACGAAGACTTTGAAATAACTCACATTGGGTTTCTTGTCGTTGAGGAGTTCATAGGCAGTCTTCTTGAAGAATTTGTGAAGATATACTCTGTTGATGATGTGCGCAGCGGTATCAATTGCATCAATCCAAAAATGACTAGGCGTTTTGTATTCATCAAGCATAGTCGGGCCATCTCAACAAGAGTTACATTCTTGCGCTCCACAGCGCCATTTTGTTGAGGAGTATAGGGAGCGAGATAACTCATGAGTAATACCAAGTTCATCAAGATAGGCATCAAGACCGAATTCTTGAACTCAGTTCCATTGTCACTCGATGTGTGCGATCTTCACACCAAACTTAGTTGAAGCCCTCGAGGAAAATCGTTTGAAGACTTCTTGCACTTCATTTTGTAAGTAACAATGTGTACCCATGTGTATGAGTAATCATCAACAATAACAAAGCCATATAAGGATGCATCATTAGTATTTGCTGAGTAATGATTAGGACCAAAGAGGTCCATGTGAAGCAATTCGAATGGACGAGTAGTGGTCATGATAGTCTTTCTTGGATGCTTGGCCTTGGTCATTTTCCACTTCACGGGCTACACACAAGTGATCCTTGAGGAATTTGACATTCTCAATGCCAATGACATGCTTCTTCTTCTGGCGTGTGCAAATTCCTCATGCTGCATGACCAAGTCGCCGATGCCATAGCCAATATACGAAGCTTTTGCAAGTAGACACACGGCTGGTTGTGGTCTGTAGAGAAATCAACAATATACAAGTCTCCTCTCCTAAGGCCTTGAAGACTTTGGAATTGTCTACTTCCATGATCACAACACAGCGATACTTGCCAAAGACAACAACCATATCAAGATCACAAAGCATTGAGGCTGACATGAGGTTGTATCCTAAGGACTCAACAAGATTGACTTTGTCCATGTGTATGTCCTAGAGATCACAACCTTACTAAGACAATACGACTTTTGCCTTTGTCGGCCAAAGATGATATGCTTGGATGTGGCGGTGATAAGGAGTATCCATCAATAGATTCTTGTCACCAGTCATGTGATTTGTACATCCACTATCGAGGACCCGCTCATTTGCTTTGGGTTGATCATCCTGCGGATGAATTAGTGCAACTTATGATCTCATATACTTCATAAGTGAATAATATGATATCAATTTCATCGAGATGAATTTCATCGAGGCGATTATAATGAGATAAAAGTATGAGGGCGTGTGAAATGAAAGTTCATTTCTTCATGATTAACTGCGTCCTTTTAGGCACTTTTGTCGGGCCCCAACAAATTCTTGAGGCGTTTAAAGCACGTGCGGAGATCGACCCTACGAGAAGAGGTTAGTTCTTTTCTTCACCACCCACATCTGAAGGGGTGGCAAGAGTTCATCACTCTGCGAGCACCATGTGAGAATGGTGGCATAGAGGCCAATCCATTTCGTTTCACATAAGAGGGTTAGGGTAAGCATATGAATAAGCAGAGAAATTCTTGAGGACTTATGAACATATTGGTTTGAAGAATAATGCACATATTCATAGCCCTTAGCTCTACCTGCGAAGCAGAGTTGTTATACGATGATAATCATATGAGGACTTTGATCCTTTTGAGAATTTGATCCACGTGAGAATTTTGTCCGTATGAGGACTTGGATCCATATGAAGAATTTGGTCCATATGAAGAGTTTGATCTGGGTTCCTATTCTTCACGGTGGTGTCATGAGGACATTCACTGAAGACTTTCAAGGCACTTCTTGGGAACCCAGATTTTCTTCATAGGGAACCGTTCCTGCGATTAGTGCCAACATATCTAGCAAATACTTCACCATTCTGATTTTGAACAGTTTATAGTTGAGTCAAATGACTCATCGGAAGAATGAGGAGATTCGCATGTAAAGCCGGATAAGTTAGATGGATCAGCTGGAGGTCCCTTTGCAGCAACCCATGAGGTTTTGGGATCTGCTCGGGCTTCAATATGTTCCATCAGCATTGAGTTTCCTCTCAAAGGCAATACCCTCTTTCCTAGGGTTCTGTTGAGGATCTGCTTTTAAGCACATCACAAAAGTCGATGCCCTTTGAGGCTTTTGTACATGCTGTCATGTACAATTCCTTCAACCCTACATCATCGGTGATACTAGCAAAGTCCTCGGATGAGGAATTAGTGATAGCGAGAGGCGGTGAAGAATTTGTAACAGTTGAAGCATTTGAACATTGGTGAAGAATTAGCGATTCACGTTCAATGCACTTTATGCATGGAGGAACAAATTCTTCACGAGAAGCGCTGATTTGTTGAGCAAGTAATGAATCGCGCTCCTTACGAAGATCTTCATAACTCACTCTTAGCTTCTCAAGATCTTGCTTTCTTTGAAGAAATTCATAAGAAAGTTTCTCATGATCGAGACAAGAGAGTGTTATGATGACCTTGAAAGGCTATCAAACCTAGGCTGAAGTCTCTGAAGATTTTTAGTCGAGGGCTTTAGGCGATCCATTTCTTCACCTAACATATCATCACTTTTATCTAGCATGTTTTGAACCTTTTCAAAAGCCCTTTGTTGTTTACAGCAATCTTAGCAAGTTTTGAGTAGCTGGGCTTTAGATCTTCATCGATTCATTTTCACTAGATTCGGAGGAGGTATATTTGAGTACCTTGGCACCCTTTGCCATGAAGCAATAGGTGGGGCGTAGTCATCACTATCTTCATCATCTTTGTTGGTGAGATCATTTTCTTGAGTTGAAGATGGACTTCTTGAAAGCGATGGCGAGAGCTAGACTCGCCACACGGACTCGATTCTTATGATGCCTCCTCTTCCTCATGTTCCTCGATTCAGCTTGAGTCCATTTCCTTGCCAATGAATGCGAGCCTTTTTGGAGCTGCTCTTCTTGTGAGAAGAAGGCTTTGATGATTTTGATGATGAAGATTTGACGATTTCTTCTTCTTCTTAGCGTCATCGAGCTGTAATCCTTGTATTTCTTCTTCTTTAATTCCTTTTCCCCTGAGGACAATCTTGAATGAAGTGACCAGGTTTCTTGCATTTGTGGCAAAGTCTTCTCCTATAGTCCTTTGGTTGAGGAATCTTTGCTCCTTGAGGATTTTCCAGCGACCACGTCTTGAGAACTTACGGAATTTCTTCACGAGCAATGCTAGCTCTGGCTCAATTCTTGAGGATCTCAAGGCTACTACGAGTCTTCACAATCAGATTCAGACACAGCCTTGGCCTTGAGGCACGTGATTTTCCATAGCTAGAACCATAGAGATCTCTCTTTTTGACAAGCTGGAACTCATGAGTATTTAGCCTCTCGAGGATATCAAGCTGGATCAAGTGACTTGTAGTCGGCATGCTCTTGTATCATCGGTGCGAGTGTCAAATGAGGAATAAGCGATCTCAACAATTTCTTCACCACCTCATGGTCGGTGATGTCGATGGCACCAAGCGCTTGAAGCTCATTTGAGATGTCGATGAAGGCGTCGAAGGTTTGTTGAAAATTTTAGTTGTTGAGTCTTTTGAAGAAGTTGAAGAGATTGCGAAGAACATCAACTCGAGAGTCACGCTGAGTTGAGACTCCTTCATTACTTTGGACAGCCTATCCCGGATAAACTTAGCGGTTTCCAAAGCACTCACTCTTCCATCTTGTCCTTTACTCGGATGGCCACATATGATATTCTTAAGCTTGAGAATCGAGTTGTTTGAATCTGTTCACATCAGCAGCATTCGGAGAAGGTGTGGTGAGGAACACCATTTTCCTAACATACGAGAGATCGTTGTCAATTGCCTCAAGATGCATTCACATCTTGTTCTTCGATAAGGGTAGTCCGTCCCATCAAAGGTAGGGCCTTGCTGAGACCTTGATCATACTGCGGTCGACATAACTAAAACTCCGGTGGTTAAACCAAAATCACACAGAACAAGGGGTACCTTGCTCGATACCAATTGAAAGTCGTTATATCGACTAGAGGGGGTGAATAAGCGATTTTATGAATTCTTCAATGAGGAATTTGCGGTGAGGAAATTCCTAAGTGAAGAACTACTTACTGCGGAATAAGTACTCGAAGTAAGCATAAGAGAATGCGGACATGGTCATCATGATGGAATGAAGACAATCAAAGAATACAGAAAGCGTAAACACAGGATAACACAAGATGAAGACAAGCGGTGAAGAAATTGGCGAGGAAATTGAGAAAGTCATCGGTCAAAGTCTTCAAACACAGATATGAATGAACACTCAACACGGTGATGAGGAAATGAAAGGGTTGAGGAAATAGAACCAGTTAGGTTGGTGAAGACAATGATTTGGTAGACCAGTTCAACTGCTGTCTCGGTTATGCGTCTGGTTGGGCGGCTGAGTATTTAAACTCGAGGACACAGTCCGGACACCCGATCGCTGAGCACGCGCTCAGGACACCAAGTCCTCACCGTATTCTCCTTGAACTAAGGTCACACAGACCTCGTCCAATCACTCGTGGTAAGTCTTGAGCGACTTCCAAACCTTCACATACTTGGTCACTCGGCGATCCACAATTCCTCTTGGATGCTCTAGACCATGCGCCTAACCGTCTGGAAGAAGCACAGTCTTCAAAGGTAACAAGCGTCGGATCCGCAGGATCAATCTTTTGATTATGCTCAATCACTTTGGGTTTGTAGGGGTTTGGTTTTGGGTTTTCCTCACTCGATGATTTTCGCTCAAAGTCCTCGGAGGATGGGTTGCTCTCAAATGACAAGTGTCAAGTTCTCTCGGAGCAGCCAACCAGCTAGTGGTTGTAGAGGCGGCTATTTATAGCCTAGGAGCAGCCCGACATGATAAGACATAAATGCCCTTCAATGATCGACCGTTAGGTGGATAAGATATTTTGGGACAGGTGGCGCAACCTGACAGCGATCGGAAATTTGACTTTCAAATTCCTCGGGGCTATCATGTTCCTCCTTGTGTAGGCAATCCGCCTTGGCGAATTCCTAACTCCTCGGTCAGAACAAATTCCTCGCGACGGAAGAACTTCGTCTCATCCTTTGAAGAAATTGACTGAAGCTGTATGAGATTTCAAAGGCTTCACTCGAAGGGATTGGTAGGTGTAGGATTTTGAGTTGAGCATCACGTGGAAATTTTTCCTTAGTATTTCCTCGACCCCCTTTAACGATGCGGTGTTTCCTATGACTCAAGAAAGAAAGCGAAACTACGAAAACAAAAGTCTTCACGCTTCATGTTCCTCAAATGAATACCAAGTCTTCAAGGTCACACCAATTTGTTCACTTTCAAAGTCTTGAAAGTCTTGAATATCAAAGTCTTGATCGAAGAACTTCATTTTTAGAATTAATTTCTCTGTAAATATCAAACTCCTCATAGACTTATAGAACTGTGTACACTCATAAACACATTAGTCCCTTAACCTATAAGTCTCAATACACCAAAATCACTAAGGGCACTAGATGCACTTACAAAAGTCATGCTTGTTGAGTCCTTAGGATCGACCTCATGTCGATCTCAATGCTTTGTGATCTTGATATGGTTGTTGTCTTTGGCAAATATCGTTGTGTTGTGATTATGGGTGACAATTCCAAAGTCTTGAAGGCTTTAGGAGAGGAGACTTGTATATTGTTGATTTCTCTGGGACCACAACCAGCCGTGTGCCTACTTGCAAAAGCTTGAGGAAGGCTGGCTATGGCATCGGCGACTTAGTCGCATGAGGCATGAGGAATTTACTGCAGCTTGCGAAGAAGAAGAATGTCATTGGCATTGAGAATGTCAAATTCCTCAAGGATCACTTGTGTGGAGCCTGTGAAGCTGGAAAAATGACCAAGGCCAAGCATGCAGCAAAGACTATCATGACCACTACTCGTCCATTCGAATTGCTTCACATGGACCTCTTTGGTCCTAATCATTACTCAGCAGTCACTAATGATGCATCTCTATATGGATTTGTTATTGTTGATGATTACTCTCGTTACACATGGGTACACATTGTTACTTACAAACATGAAGTGCAGGAAGTCTTCAAACAATTTTCCTCGAGGGCTTCAACCAACTTTGGTGTGAAGATCAAGCACATCAGGAGTGACAATGGAACTGAGTTCAAGAATTCCGCTCTTGATGACTATCTTGATGAACTTGGTATTACTCATGAGTTATCTGCTCCTTATACTCCTCGGCAAAATGGGCGTCATGGGCGCAAGAACAGAACTCTTGTTGAGATGGCTCACACTATGCTTGATGAATACAAAAGCGCCTCGTCGTTTTTGGATTGATGCAATTGATACGCGTGCCACATCATCAGCAGTATATCTTCACAAATTCTTCAAGAAGACTGCCTATGAACTCCTCAACGACAAGAAACCCAATGTGAGTTATTTCAAATTCTTGATTGCTAAATGTTGGATTAGAGATCATCATCACAATGCTAAATTTGCACGAAAGCTTCTGAAGGTTTATGCTTGGTTCGGAAAGGACTACGCACACCTCTGAGTCTTCAACAATGTTCTTTACAAGATTGTTGAAATTGTAGATGTGTGGTTTGATGAAACTAATGGCTCATAAAGAAACACGTACCTTCTGTGATAGATGAACCAGCACATGAGGAATCTATCAAGTTCAAAGGCAGCGAGGATGTCATTCCTCTTGAAGAATCTCTTTGAAGAATTCATTCTGAAGCGAAGAGCGTCGGTGATGCACTGAAGATAATCTTTGAAGAAAATGATCTTTGAAGAAAATCTGATCAAATTCCTCGGCGACAACCAGCCCATCCTCAAGTTGCAAAAAAAGTGCAAGTTGACAAGATCATCGATGACATTGAAGCACCGGTCCTCTCACACACTCAAAAGCTTCACATTTATCTAAATTTTGTGGGCACTATGCTTTTGTCTCTATCCAGAGCCCACTAAGGTAGATGAAGCATTTACGGAGCTGAGTGGATTCGGCCATGCAAGAAGAATTACATCGATTCGAGCTCAACAACGTCAGGAAGTGGTGACGTCCGGATCCTCGTAAGCATAATATCATTGGCACAAAGTGGATCTACGCAACAAGCAAGATGAAAATGGCCTTGTGGTGAGGAATAAGGCACGACTTGTAGCTCAAGGCTACACACAGGTTGAAGAATTGATTTCGATGAAACTTTTGCACTGTTGCTAGACTTGAGGCTATTCGCATATTGCTTGCTTATGCTAACCATCATAATATCACTTTATATCAAATGGATGTGAAAAGTGCATTCCTCAATGGTAAACTTGAGGAAGAAGTATATGTTGCTCAACCCCAGGTTTGAAGATCAAAGAATCCCGACAAAGTCTTGGACTCAACAAGGCCCTCTATGGCCTCAAGCGAGGCCCTCGGCGTGGTATGATACTTTGAAGGAATTCTTCGTGAAGAATGGCTTCACACCGGTTCACTCGACCCTACTCTCTTTACTAAATCGTATGATGGTGAACTGTTTGTGTGCCAAATATCGTTGATGATATTATCTTTGGCTGTCTTGACCAACATTATAGTGATGAATTTGCCTATATGATGAGTGAAGAATATCAAATGTCTATGATGGGAGAGTTGAAATTCTTCTTAGGTCTTCAAATTAAATCAACAACACAATGGCATATTCATATCTCGGAGAAATACCTCAAGGATGTTACGAGGAAATTGGCATGCAAGATTGCAAAGCGTCAAAATTCCTATGCCCACAAATGGCCATCTATGCCTTGATGAAAATGGTAATGACTTGATCACAAGGTATACGCTCCATGATTGGTTCTTTATTGTACTTATGTGCATCTAGGCTAGATATAATGCTTAGTGTTTGTATGTGTGCCCGATTTCAAGCTACCCCGAAGGAATCACACCATAAGGCTGTGAAGCATATTTTTCGATATCTAGCTCTCACACCAACACTAGGATTATGGTACCCCAAGGGCTCTACTTTTGATCTCATTGGATATTCGACTCGACTATCTTTGGTGATCGTGTGGACCGCAAGTCAACATCTGGTACTTGTCATTTCCTCGGAGGATCTTTGGTGCATTGGTCCTCGAAGAAAGCGAGCTGCGTATCACATCTCTTGAGGAAGCTGACTACATTCTGCTGGTTCTTGCTGTGCTCAATTGTTGTGGATGAAGCAAACTCTCAAGACTGCGACATCAACGTGAAGAATGTGCCTCTCTCTTGTGACAATGAGAGTGCCATCAAGGTTGCTCACAACCCAGTTCAGCACTTTCGAAGACAAAGCACATTCAGATTCGTCATCACTTTCTTAGCGATCATGTGTTGAAGGCGACATCTTTATTGATCATGTGAAGGCTGAAGAACAGCTAGCGATATCTTCACAAAGCCCTTGGATGAGAAGAGATTTAGCAAGTTGCGGTGTGAGCTAAATATCTTAGAATCTTGAATGTTCATTGAAAAGGACACTCATCCTAACACTTATGCAAAATTGATGACTTAGATGTGCAACACATGAAGAAAGCGTTTTCTTTAATCAATGAAGAATAACACTCTAAGTGTGAAGAAATTAATGAAGAATTTGATTCTCATAACCCTCGACAATTATGCTTGGTGTCTGAAATCATCATTCTTATCTGATTGAGTCACGCCACCACCAAAATTGAAAATCTTCAATTTGAGTTTTCCTCGATTTTGAAATTCTTGAGTTTTCAAATTCTTCAACTTTGCAAAATCTTCACTTTTTTCGTTGTCTTTCTTCATTGGCTATATATATATATATATATATATATATATATATATATATATATATATATATATATATATATATATATATATATATATATATATATATATATATATATATATATATATATATGGTTTATGTCCTCTACAACATTCACTTATGGCTATTTCTTCAAGTTGCATTTTACGCTAAGTGAATGTGATTGAACCCTTCCCCTCTATGCTATACTCAACCCAATCTATTCACAAATTCTTCATATGCGTTCTATTTGAAACTCGTTCAAAATCTTCTTTGTGTCCTTGTCATTTGAAGAAATTGCGAACGGAACTTTTAACTTATCTTATCCAAATTTTCGGTTTTGCCGCTCAATCCATTCCGCATCCCACAATAAACTTATCTATTCACCCAAGATCTAACACAATCTCCACTTTTGATGCGTGGGTGACACATGTCAAGTGAATGAGAATGGTAGAGAGCACGTTAGTCCTAAATCTTGGTGAACAGTTCTTTCCTGCGACTATAAATACCCCTCTCCCTTCCTCACTTCCTTTACTCCGCTCGACCGCTCTCTCTCTCGCTCGAACTTCTCAAACCCTAGCTCCGCTTCTCCATAAATCGTTGGTGAGGAAGAGCTTCCTTGCCTCGACCTCGTCATTAAATCGTACTCGCGTCGACCCGGAAATCTTCACTCCGCCGCCGCCGTAGCTGTCTTCCTCCGCCGAGTTAGGCGTGGAAGATTTGAGTGGCAATTTCTAATCTACACTTCTCGGTTAAATCGTGTTCTTCACTTGGGTAATTAAAAGTTACTTTTATTTCTCGCTTTGATTCTCAAGCCTTCATGAGAATCTTCAAAGGTGTTTATTCTTCACATCTTCACACATATGAACACCACAAACGTAATATGCTCTTGATTCGTTTCTCTAAGTAATGATTTTTCTTCAAGATTCCTCAATTGTGTGGATCCTCGATCTATACAACTCTGGAACCTAAGACAAAGATCGCTTAGTGAAATTCTTCAAGGCTCATCTGGTCAAATTCCTCAAACTTGTTCTTTTGAAAGACCTTACGAGAATGCATATGACCTCTCCAAATTCCTCATAACTATACTCTGTTCACGGTACTCATGTCATTGATGAATCACTAGGTTCTCATCAACTTAACTCATTTGCAGCGTTCCTCGAAGAAAATTTGCATACTTCTTCAAAGAATTCGATTGTTCAAATTCCTCAATGAAGAATATGGCGAGGCAGTAGAAAGCCCGAGAAAGGAGGAAAGAGGCTGAGGTCATTGCTTTTGAAATACCTAAGGACATATATCTTGACTATTGCACACTGATGAGTCCAAGTTGGAAGGAGAACAAAAATCAGCGCAAGGTCTTATCTGAGAGGATCGAAAGGAGATGGGCAAGAGAATGGAGGGAGTACAGGTATGTTACTCCAAAGTACATGAAGAAATTCGCTCTTAATCCTCCATGCCCAAGAGCTCCACTGGCACCTAGCCATGAAGCTGACCCCACTAGCATCAATCGTGGTGAGGATTTTCCTGAAGAATGGGCCAAACGCCAAGCCAAGTTGGCGAGACAAGCCAAAGAAGCAGTGAGGAAATTCAATGAAGACTCTGCTACTGCTGCTGCCACTGAGGCCCCTGTCAAGCCTAGAAAATCAATGGCAAAGAAGCCTGCTCACAAGCCAAGTGCTTCACCAACAGCGCCCTCACGGCCAAAATCCTCAGCAATGCCCTCACGGCCAGAATCTTCAATGCCCTCACGGCCAGTTCCTCATGCTGCTCCTGCTCCTCCCAAATCATCAGCTCCTCCTCCAAAGTCCTCATCAGCTCCTCCAAAGTCCTCAGCACCTGTGCATCTGGCCACGTGCCAAAGGACTGCAGGCATCTCTATTGCCTCTGGTGTCTCAGCGAGTTCCTCAGCTGCACCAAATTCTTCATCTGGCCCCACTCTGCTGAAGAAAAAGGCAACAGCTGGTCGAGGTCGTCGGCCAAGTCCGAAGAAGAAACAAGTTGCCTTCCAAGTGCCATCTGATGATGAAGCTGATGATGATGAACTTGCAGAAATCATCAGAGACAGACAAGAAAGGGCCGCTAGAGCCAAAGGCACACACATGCCCTTTGCTTTTGGATCAAGGCGATCCTCGAGTACATTGATCTACGGCACAGGATCCAGACACCCCTATGCACGATATTCATTTGACTCTGGCCAAAGTCACATCTGACCCATTTCATCTCTCAAGAGAAATGGAAATTTGAGAAGGCTAAGCAGATCAAGAAGGCTCGGTTTAGGAAAGAGAAGTTCTGAGGAAAAATGTTGCGAGAATGACACGATGATCTTCTCAAAATCCGATCTGAAATCAAAGCCCTCGGCGATGACTTTGATGCCTACTATGCTGATTGGCAAGGAGCCAAAGTCAGATTAAATAAACCTGGCCAAGAAGTTCACAAATGTTGCAGCTCAACGCAACAAGAAGTTCCTCGGTGGAGCCTCTGCTCAGCCTACTAAAGAACATGCCGGCACCGGCGATGATTTTTAACCTCTTTGAAGACAATGCTAGTTCGGGCTGATGACTCCATTCCAGCGGCTGAAGAAATTGCGGGGCATCCACTAGTGGTGCGCTGAAAAGCCCGAAGAAGTCGAGAACAAGCTGCATCGATTGCGCCTAAGGAAATTCAAGCAGATTCCTCGGCTCCTCCGCGCCTACACCAACTCCTATCCTTCCATCGCATCGGATGTAGAAGACCAAGGCTGCGAGCAAGCTGCGATGAAAGAAAAGAAAGCATCAAGCTGCTTGAATCTTGATTCAAAGAAGGCGAAGCCTATGACAAGCTCTTTTGAAAATCTGATTGATGCTGTTCCGATTTCCTCCATACCATCAAAGGACCTTGTTCCTTTTGGTGAAGAATATGAGATCCCTAGCGGATCTGATGAAGAAAATTATTATGCTGCTTCGTCAGAGTAGATTGATGAAGAAATTGAAGTGGATGCGATCCCTTCAACACCAATCATTTCCTCGCCAATGCCTCAGTTCACAGCTGAAGAGGTGGCGTTGAAGAAATGAAGAAAATGTGGATATTGGAAGCACTGCGCCGGTGATGAACAATGACTTTTGGGACGATCGACATCCAATTCTCCACTCTTCACTCCAATACAACAAATTCCTCGGTCCCCACCTTGCAGTTCAAATGGGCTCTGAAGAAACTCATCCCACCTTGTCTTGTGCATGGAGAAATTCCAGCCACTAGTCTTTGAAAAAGCTGCTGCGATACTCCTTGAACCTTGATTTGCATATAAAGAGGAACCAGAAAATCCTTAGCTTGAAGAACCTGGGATTGCGATTCCTGACGTTGTGATGCAACTCACTGACACTCCTCTGCCCAAACCAAAGGATCCATTCTCAAGTAAGCAAAAGTTCAAGGCTGAAGACTTCTTTGGCGAGCATGTCTTCTTCACTGATTACAACCCTTATGACTTTGCTCGCATAAGGAAGAGGTGTTTCTGGACTGCTAGTCAAGCCAACTTCTATTCATCTGTGCTATTCAACAAAGACAAAGTCTTCGATCATTCACACATTCCTCACGTGGACATGGAATCTCTGCGGGCTTGAGCAGTCCTCGGTGTTCTTCACGATCTTTGGTTTGCTGAATTTCTGCTTGACATACGTGATTGGAATGAAGAACTCATTCTTCAATTCTATCTGACGCTGCACATCACGGAGATTCTGAAGATGTGAACTCATGGGTACTGGACTGGATGACAGAGAATACTCACTACAAGGCACCAGCAACTGAATTGCTTCGTGCCCTCCCACTCAGTCCTCCACTCGAAGGAGCTCGTTGCATCTACAACGAACCTGAGCTTACAAATCATTACATGCAAGTGCTAATGAAGCCTTTGAAGCCAGGGTAGGCCCCACAAACCAAATTCCTCGTCAAGGAATTACTATATGTGCCTCGGACTGTCTATCGCATTCTGACGAAGACAATGAGTCCTATCAAAGGCCACGACTCAAATGATGAAGAAGTCGTTGGCATCATGAAGAATATACTTTTCAATATCATTCATGGCGTTCCCGTCAACTTCCATGATTTCTTCATGAGTACTCTGGCAAACATTGATATGTCACATTTTGAGCTGAAGCCTTATGCACCATGGATTATGAGGTTCATCAGGTCAAGGTCTTCACTCAATTACAAAGGCGATACTACGAACCACTGCAGCTACTTGCCTCCAATTGAAGTCCTCAAGCGGACATTTTCCTCGGTGATGACAAAGGCAAGGCAAGCTGATGTGATAGATGAAGGCATTCATCCATTGGATGGTCAATTTCGCAAGGCTGCATCCTACTCCACCAATGATGACTCGCCACACATGACTCTGCCGCCAACAACTCGCCAAGCAAAATCCTCAAGCCCACGGCACCGGGTGATGGTGATCGTGAGTTACTCCTCGGTCTTCATCGGAAAGTTGATCGCAATCATAAATGGGTCAAGCGTCAGTTTGGTTCAATTCTTCACAACATGACCTCAACACACAATGCAATGAAGACAAACCAATACTACCTCCATGAAACCTTCAACCGTACCTGGGCTGTTCTATCTCATCTCTACAGCGCAGAAGATCTGAAGAACATGGGTCTCAAGGAAGAAATTGACTGGTCTGCACCTTCACCGAAGAAATACAAGAAGGTCAAGGTTCCTTCCTTGGTGGCCAGCTCTTATTCTTCATCGTGCGACACTGATGAAAATGAAGACTTGGACGACACTGCGGCAGGCCCTACTACGACAACCGACCCGACAACGCGGCGCTCCTCCATCAACTTGATATTCTTGAGCGTTAGTCCTCGGTTTCGATCCTTTTGGTCATTCGATGACAAAGGGGGAGAAATTTGAGTTAGTCTTCAAGCGGGTCTACTATATGGGCGTTTTTTGCTAAGTTACACCTCTCGTTCTTCTGAAACTTTTATTGAATCGAGTTGTAATCTTAAACCCGATGGTGCTCTGATACTTTTGATGTGTTCCTCTGCATGCTTATTCTTCGTTATATGTTAATACACGCATGCTGACTTACATCAGTCACCATATTTCATCTTGTATTTCAAATTCTTCATATTATATGTCAAATGCGTGTATGAATTACAAGATATAGGGGGAGATCTCCATGATTCAACTCTTCAAATGTGCAATGCCTCAAAAGCAAATTCCTCACTATGCACATCTTCAGGGGAGTTCTTCTATATCTTGCTATCAAATTCCTGAATATCAGTATTTATACTTCATATGTTTATCCCTGTTGAAAACTTAACCTATATTGTCATCAATCACCAAAAAGGGGGAGATTGTAAGTGCATCTAGTGCCCTTAGTGATTTTGGTGTATTGAAGACTTATAGGTTAAGGGACTAATGTGTTTATGGTGTACACAGGTCTATATGTCTTTGAGGAGTTTGATATTTATAGAGAAATCGACCCTAAAATGAAGTTCTTGTTGAAGACTTTGATATTCGAAGACTTTGAAAGTGAAGAAATTGGTGTGACCTTGAAGACTTGGTATTCATTTGAGGAACATGAGCGTGAAGACTTTTGTTTTGAAGTTCCGTTTTCTCTTTCTTGAGTCATCGGAAACACCGTCTTGTTAAAGGGGTCGAGAAATCTGAAGGAAAAATTTCCATGTGATGCTCAACTCAAAATCCTACACCTACCAATCCCTTGAGTGAAGCCATTGGAAATATCATACTGATTCGAGTCAATTTCTTGATGTGAGAGGCGAAGTTCTTACAGTATTTGAGAATTTATTACGGCGAGGAGTTAGGAATTCGCTAGTCTTGCGGATTGCCTACGATGAGAACATGATAGCCCTAAGGAATTTGAGAGTCAAATTTCCGACCGTTCTTTATCTTTGCCTTGACTGTCCCAAATATCTTATCCACCTAACGGTCATATCATTGAAGAGCATTTATGTCTTATCATGTCGGGCTGCTCCTAGGCTATAAATAGCCGCCCCTACAACCACTAGCTGGTTGGGTGCTCAGAAAGCTGACACTTGTCAATTGAGAGCATCCCATCCTCAAGGGACTTTGGCGAAAATCATCAGTGAGGAAAAACCCAAACCCAAACACCTACAAACCCAAAGTGATTGAGCATCTTGAAGAGATTGATCTGTGTGGATCCGACACTTATTACCTTTGAAGTGTGCTTCTTCAGACGGTTAGGTGTCATGGTCTAGAGCATCAAGAGGAATTGTGGATCGCCGAGTGGTGAGTGTGTGAGCGTTTGGAAATCGCTGAAGACTTACCACAGTGATTGGGCGAGTGCATGTGACCTTAGTTCAAGGAGAATCTGGTGAGGACTTGGTGTCTGAGCTGCGTGCTCGGCGGTTGGTTGTCGGGACTGTGTGTCCTCGAGTTTAAATACTCGGCCGCTCAACCGGACATACAAGCTGAGGCAGCAGTTGGAACTGGTCTACCAAATCATTGTCTTCACCAACCTAACTGGTTCTATTTCCTCAACCCTTTCATTTCCTCATTTCTGTGTTGAGTGTTCCTTCATATCTGTGTTTGAAGACTTTGACTGAAGACTTTCTCAATTTCCTCAGTTCAATTTCTTCAGTCTGTTTGTCTTCATCTTGTGTTATCCCGTGTTTACGCTTTCTGTACTCTTTGATTGTCTTCATTTCTTCTTGATGACCATTTCCGCATTCTCTTATGCTTACTTTTGAGTACTTATTCTGCTGCAAGTAGTTCTTCGCTAAGGAATTTCCTCACCAGCAAATTCCTCAGTGAAGAATTCATAAAAATCGCCTATTCACCCCCCCCTCTAGTCGATATAACGCACTTTCAACTCAGGGATGGAGATCCCCGGGTCAGACAGACCCACTTTGAGGCGCAGCGAGATATTTTGTCATATGTTAGTCTGAGTACAGTATATATGCCCTGTCCTAAACCAGAGGTCCTCGCATGTTCTTGGGATGAGGATCAACTCACTTAGGGTCTATCAAACGCTACTCTGTAACTAGGTAGTTATAAAGGTAGCTTTCAGGTGAGTCATAAGACATGCCATGAGACATGGCTGACCAAGTTGGAATTTGACCCTCCTATAAGGAGAGATAATCTTTTGGCCTTCTCGAGTGATCAGATTAAGTGAGATGGCCATCCAACTAGGGTTAAGTGTTAACCTGGTTGGGAATCCATATCACGGTTTGAGAAGAGAGTCGAGCTACCACAAGGGTGATAAGTACTCACCTTGAGCTAAACAACATATATCATGAGGCAAAAGGAATGTTGCATATGGCACATTGTCAATGTTAAGCCAAACCACTTACGCACATATGGGAGTTGGCACATTCTACTAGGGCCACTAGCAACTACTAACTACAGTTGTGACCATGCGTGCGTGAACCTATAGAATTGCTTTTACTTGAGGGCTACAACCCATTCGGATCGGATCTGAGTGGAAAATGGGAAGCACGTTCCTAGTGGGCCTCAAGAGTTCATTCTGTCTGTGAAGAGCGTCGGTGATGCACACGAGGATAATCTTTGAAGAAAATCTTGATCAAATTCCTCGGCGACAACCAGCTCATCCTCGCGTTGCAAAAGAAGTGCAAGTTGACAAGATCATCAATGAAATTGAGCGCTAGGTCCTCTCACATGCTCAAAAGCTTCACATTTATCTAACTTTTGTGGGCACTATGCTTTTGTCTCTATCCAGAGCCCACTAAGGTAGATGAAGCATTCTGGAGCTGAGTGGATTCAGGCCATGCAAGAAGAATTACATCGATTCGAGCTCAACAATGTGCAGGAACTGGTGAACATCAGATCCTACATAAGCATAATATCATTGGCACAAAGTGGATCTACCGCAACAAGCAAGATGAAAATGGCCTTGTGGTGAGGAATAAGGCACGACTTGTAGCTCAAGGCTACACACGAGTTGAAGGAATTGATTTGATGAAACTTTTGCACTGTTGCTAGACTTGAGGCTATTACATATTACTTGCCTATGCTAACCATCATAATATCACTTTATATCAAATGGATGTGAAAAGTGCATTCCTCAATGGTAAGCTTGAGGAAGAAGTATATGTTGCTCAACCCCAGGTTTGAAGATCCAAAGAATCCCGACAAAGTGTTCGGACTCAACAAGGCCCTCTATGGTCTCAAACAGGCCCCCAGGCGTGGTATGATACATTGAAGGAATTCTTCGTGAAGAATGGCTTCACACCGGTTCACTCGACCCTACTCTCTTTACTAAATCATATGATGGTGAACTGTTTGTGTGCCAAGTATATGTTGATGATATTATCTTTGGCTGTCTTGACCAGCGTTATAGTGATGAATTTGCCTATCGATGAGTGAAGAATATCAAATGTCTATGTTGGAAGAGTTGAAATTCTTATTAGGTCTTCAAATTAAATCAACAACACAATGGCATATTCATATCTCGGAGAAATACCTCAAAGATGTCCTAAAGAAATTAGGCATGCAAGATTGCAAAGGCGTCAAAATTCCTATGCCCACAAATGGCCATCTATGCCTTGATAAAAATGGTATTGACTTGATCACAAGGTATACGCTCCATGATTGGTTCTTTATTGTACTTATGTGCATCTAGGCGGATATAATGCTTAGTTTTGCATGTGTGCCCGATTTCAAGCTACACGAAGGAATCACACCATAAGGTTGTGAACCATATTCTTCGATATCTAGCTCACACACCAACACTAGGATTATGGTACCCCAAGGGCTCTACTTTTGATCTCATTGGATATTCGACTCGACTATCTTTGGTGATCGTGTGGACCGCAAATAAACATCTGGTACTTGTCATTTCCTCGGATGATCTCTGGTCTGTTGGTCCTCGAAGAAACAGAACTGCGTATCACTGTCTACTGCGGAAGCTGAATACATTGATGCTGGCTCTTATTGTGCTCAATTGCCGCGGATGAAGCAAATTCTCAAGGACTATGGCATCAACGTAAAGAATGTGCCTCTCTACTGTGACAATGAGAGTGCCATCAAGATTGCTCACAACCCAGTTCAGCACTCGAAGACAAAGCACATTCAGATTCGTCATCATTTTCTTCGTGATCATGTGTTGCAGGGCGACATCTCCATCGAGCATGTGAAGACTGAAGAACAACTAGCCAATATCTTCACAAAGCCCTTGGATGAGAAGAGATTTAGCAAGTTGCGGTGTGAGCTAAATATCTTAGAATCTTCAAATGTTCTTTGAAAAGGACACATATCCTGACACATATGCAAAATTGATGACTTAGATGTGCAACACATGAAGAAACGTTTTTCTTCAATCAATGAAGAATAACACTCTAAGTGTGAAGAAATTAATGAAGAATTTGATTCTCGAAGCCTCGACAATTATGCAGCGATGTATGCGAAATCATCATTCTTATCTGATGGAGTCACGCCACCACCAAAGTTGAAAATCTTCAACGAGTTTTCCTCGATTTTGAAATTCTTGATTTTCAAATTCTTCAACTTTGCAAAATCTTCCTTTTTTCGTCGTTTTTCTTCATTGGCTATATATATGGGTTTATGTCCTCTCTGACATTCAATTATGGCTATTTCTTGAAGTCATTTTTTACGCTAATTGAATGTGATCGGACCCTTCCCCTCTATGCTATACTCAACCCAATCTATTCACAAATTCTTGGTGCGTTCTATTTGAAACTTCGTTTAAAATCCTCACTTTGTGACCTTGTCGGTGAAGAAATTGCGACGAACTTTAAACTGATCTTATCAAACTTTCATTTTGCCGCTCAAACGTTCCGCATCCCGATAGATTTATCTATTCACCCACGATCTAACACATTCTCCACTTCTCGATGCGTGGGTGACACATGTCAGCGAATGAGAAGAATTAGGGGCACGTTAGTCCCAAATCTTGAGCGAACAGTTTTTCACCGTGGCTATATATGCCCCTCTCCCTTCCTCACTTCCTTTACTCCACTCGACCGCTCTCTCTCTCTCGCTCGAGCTTCTCAAACCCTAAGCGCCCCTTCTCCATAAATCGCCGGTGAGGAAGAGCTTCTTGCCTCGACCTCTTCGCCCGTCGTACTCGCGCCGACATGCGGAAATCTTCACTCCGCCGCCCGTAGCTGTCTTTCTCCGCCGAGTTAGGCGTGGAAGATCTAACTTTGACGAACTTCCCATCTGTTCTTCTCGGTTCGTCATGTTCTTGATTCGGGTAATTAAAAGTTACTTTTATTACTGCTTTGATTCTCAAACCTTCTGAAAATCTTCAAAGGTGTTTATTCTTCCAATCTTCACACATATGAACACCTCAAACAAAACATGCTCTTGATTAGTTTCTCTAAGCAATGATTTTCTTCAAGATTCCTCAATTGTGTGGATCCTCGATCTATACAACTCTGGAACCTAAGACAAAGATACGCTTAGTGAAATTAAATCAAAACTCATCTGGTCAAATTCCTCAAAGTAATTCTTTTGAAATACCTTACGAGAGCATATGACCTCTCAAATTCCTCATAACTATACTCATTCACGGTACTCATGTCCATTCTTTGAATCACTAGGTTCTCATCAACTTAACTCATTTGCAGCGTTCCTCGAAGAAAAGTTGCATACTTCTTGAGAGAATTTGATTGTTCAAATTCCTCGGTGAAGAATATGGTAGAAGGAAAGAAGCCACGAGAAAGGAGGAAAGAGGCTGAGGTCATGACTGCGTTTGAGATTCCTCGGAAATCTATCTGACTATTGCACACTGATGAAGCCGAGTTGAGCAAAGAGAACAAAAATCAGCGCAAGGTGCGCATTCAAAGATTGAGCGGAGATGGGCAAGGGAATGGAGAATACGGATATGTTACTCCAAAGTACATGAAGAATTCGCTCTCAATCCTCCATGCCCAAGAGCTCCATTGGCACTGGTCAGGCTGACCCCACCAGCATCAAGCGTGGTGAGGACTTTCTGAAGAATGGGCCAGCGCCAAGCCAAGTGTAAAACAAGCCAACAAGGCTGTGAGGAAATTCAATGAGGACTCTGCTCTGCTGCTGCTGCTTGAGGCCTCTGTCAAGCCAAGAAAATCTATGGCAAAAGCCGCACATAAGCCAAGTGCTTCACCAGCAGTGCCCTCACGGCCAAGTTCCTCATTTGTGCCCTCACGGCCAATTCCTCATCTGCTCCGGCTCCTCCCAAATCCTCGGCTCCTACAAAGTCCTCGGCAGCTCCTCCCAAGTCCTCGGCAGTTCAGACAAAGTCCTCGGCTTTTGTGCATCGGCCACGTGCCAAAGGATTGCGAGCATCTCCATTGCCTCTGGTGTGTCGACAAGTTCCTCGGCTGCACCAAATTCTTCATCTGGCCCGACTCTGCTGAAGACTAAGGCCACAGTGGATGAGGTCCTCGGCCAAGTCCCAAGAAGAAGCAGTCGCCTTCAAGAGCCACACGAAGATGATGAGGTGATGATGATGAACTGCGGAAATCATCGAGACCGCCAAGAAAGGGCCGCTAGAGCCAAAGGCACACTGTGCGCTCTTTATTGGATCAAAGCGATCCTAGACTACATTGATCTACGGCACAAGGACCCAAAGACTCCTATGCGACTTCAAGTTGACACTGGCCAAAGTCACATCTTGACTCATTTCATCCAAGAGGAGAAATGGAAATTTGATCTGACGGAGAGATCAAGAAATCATGATCTGAAAGGAGAAACTTACGAAGAAAAATGTTGTCAAGATGACAATGAAGAACTTATCAAGATCTGGTGACATCAAAGCCCTCGCGACAAATTTGACTCCTATTATGCTGATTGGCAAGGAGCCAAAGTCAGATTAAATCAACTGACGAAGAAGTTCACCAATGTTGCAGCTAGCGCAACAAGAAATTCCTCGGTGGAGCCTCAGCTCAGCGATGAAGAACATGCCGACACCGGTGATGAAGTTCAGCTCTGAAGATAATGCTAGTTCGAGGCTGATGATCTCATTCAACCATTGAAGAAATTGCGGGGCATCCACTAGTAGTGCGCTGAAAAGCTGAACAAGTCGAAGCGCATCGATTGCTTTGAGGAAAATCAACCAGATTCCTCGGCTCCTCCTGCGCCAACACCAACTCAATTCTTCCATCGCATCGATGTGAAGAAGACCAAGGCTGCAGAACGAGCTGCAGTGAAGAAACGGAAAGCATCAGCTGCGTCAAATTCTTCGGCTACAAAGAAGATGAAGACAATGAACAGCTCTTTTGAAAATCCTATTGATGTTGTCCCAATTTCCTCCGTGCCATCAAAGGACCTTGTTCCTTTTGGTGAAGATTATGAGATCCCAAGTGGATCTGATGAAGAAAATCATTCTGCTGCTTCATCAGAGCAGATTGATGAAGAAATTGAAGTGGAAGCTATCCCTTCAACCCCAATCATTTCCTTGTCTATGCCTCAGTTCACAGCTGAAGAGGCCGGTGTTGAGGAAATTGAAGAAGATGTGGACATTGGAAGCACAAAGCCAGTGATGAACGATGACTTTTGGGAAAGTCGGCACCCAAATTCTCCTCTTCACCCCAATCCAACAGTTACTCGGTCCCTGGTCCAACAGTTCAAATGGGCTCTAAAAAACTCATCCACTTCATCTGTACATGAAGAAATTCCAGCCACTAAGCGCTGATGAACCTCTTCTGCTGATCCTCGGGCTGCACATGTAGAGGAACAGAAATTCCTCGGCTGAAGAACCTGAGATTGCGATTCCATAGGTCGTGATGCAACTCATGACACTCCTTTGCTAAAGCCAAAGAATCCCTTCTCAACAAAGCAAAAGTTCAAGGCTGAAGATTTCTTGGCGAGCACGTATTCTTCACTGATTACAATCCATATGATTACGCTTTCGCATAAGGAAGAGGCGTTTACGGACTGCCGGTCAAGCCAATTTCTATTCCTTAGTGCTGTTCAACAAAGACAAAGTCTTGATCATGCACATAGTCCTCATGTGGACATGGAATCTCTGCCGGGCTTGAGCAGTCCTCAATGTTGTTCACGATCAGGACTTGAATTTTCTGTGACATCATGATTGGAATGAAGAACTCATTCTTCAATTCTATCTGACGCTGCACATCACGGAGATTACGAAGATGTGAACTCATGGGTCTTGGTGGATGATGGAAACACTCACTACAAGGCACCAGCAACTGAATTGCCCGTGCCCTACCACTCGATCCTCCACTTGATGGTGCTCGTTGTATCTACAATGAACTGAGCTTTCAAATCACTATATGCAAGTCTTGATGAAGCCTTTGAAGCGAGGCAGGCCCCAGAACCAAATTCCTCGTCAAGGAATTGTATGTGCCTCGGACTGTCTATCGGATTACAGCGAACACAATGAGTCCTATCAAAGGCCCACAGCGCAAATGATGAAGAAGTCGTTGGCATCATGAAGAATATGCTTTTCAATATCATTCATGGCGTTCCGTCAACTTCCATGATTTCTTCATGAGGACTACGGCAAACATTGCTATGTCACCTTTTGAGCTGAAGCCTTATGCACCTTGGATTATGACATTCATCGGGACAAGGTCTTCACTCAATTACAAAGGCGATACTACGAACCACTTGCTACTTGCCTCCAATTGAAGTACTCAAGCGGACATTTACCTCGGTGATGACAAGGGCAAGGCTACTGCTGTGATCGATGAAGGCACTGCGTCCATTGGATGGTCGGTTTAGCAAAGCTGCATCCTACTCCACCAATGATGACTCTGCCACATGACTCTGCCACAAATACCTCGGCCAAGCAAAGTCCTCAAGCCACGGCACCGGGTGATGGTGATCATGAGTTACTCCTCGGTCTTCATCGGAAGGTTGATCGCAATCATAAATGGGTCAGCGTCGGTTTGGTTCAATTCTTCACAACATGACCTCTACACACAATGCGGTGAAGAAAAACCACTACTACCTCCATGAAACCTTGAAGCGCACCTGGTTTATTCTTTCTAATGTCTCTGGTAGCGGAAGAAGCTGAAGACAATGGGTCTCAAGGAAGATTTTGACTGATACGCACCTCCCAGAAGAAATACAAGAAGGTCAAAGTTCCTTCCTTGGTGGCCAGCTCCTATTCTTCATCACGAGACAACGATGAAAATGAAGACTTGGGCGACAACTGCTGCAGGCCCTACTCGACAACCGACCCCAACAACAACTGGCGCTCCTTCATCAACTTGAAATTCTTGAGCGTTAGTCCTCGGTTCGATCCTTTTGTCATTTGATGACAAAGGGAGAAATTTGAGTTAAATCTTCAAGCGGGTCTATTATATGGGCATTTTTGTGAAGTTACAACTCTCGTTCTTACGAAACTTTTATTGGATCGAGTTGTAATCTTAAACCCGATGGTGCTCGATGCTTTTGATGCCTTTGTGCTCGATACTCTTGATCGTTATTTTGCATGCCTATTCCTCATTAATGTTATCATACGCATGCTGAATTTCATCAAGCACCATATTTCATCATGCATTTTCAAATTCTTCATATAATATGTCAAATGTGTCGGGAAGCTGATCGTGACCCACGAACACCTATGGGACTGGCGGACGAGTCCCTTTTAGTTCGGTGAGGCGGAAGTGCGAAAAAGCAGATCGGCGATGCACGACGAGCGGTTTACCCAGCCGGAGCTGCTTGGCGAGATAATACTCCTACTGCTGCTTGGTTGATTGTATTGTGTTCTTGCTAGGGAGCAATGAGAGCTACAAAACCTAGCCTGAGTGAGTGTGATCTCAAATGAGTCGAATGAGTCGAACCGAACCCTTTCTACGTTCGCATGGGCCTCCTTTTATAGGCTCAAGGGGTCTCCGACGGTGTAGCGTAGATGAGGTACAAATGGAAAACAGTGGTTGGTACACCGACATACGGTGTACGATTGCATTATACCTAAATCGTGACAAGGACAAGATCAATAAATGCCCGTCCACAATCGCCTAAAAATTCTGTGAGGGACCGTCAAGTGCACCACCGTTTGCCACGATGGTAAGCTTGTCGGTAGCGCCGCTTATCGCTGCTCCCCTTTGGCTGCACAGCCTCTTGACCTTGCGCATGGAATGGCCCCATGGCGACACGTTGGTGGATGAGCTGGAGGCGGAGATGAAGATAGGTTACTGCTGATGGCAAGCACCTTGCAGTGGCTGAATCCTGTCGGCTCGGGGAGCTTGTCGCTCACCAAGCATTCGGCAAGCTCCTCTTGTCGGGGTCTTGTCTTCTGTGTGCCTTGAGTGGCCTTCGGCAAGCTCCTCTTGCGGGGTCTTGAACTCTTTGTTCTTGAATGGCTCCAAAGGGCAGCGGAGGACTATAAGCGGTCACTAGGAAAGCCTTGCAGCAGTCTTGCAACTGCCCGTCAGGAGTTCGGGATACTAGGGTACCCCTACTCTAGTACACCGGCAGGAGCCCCGAACTGGGCCACCTGCAGTGTCGGCTGTTGGGCGAGGCCCAAAAGCGATTCTGCAGACACTTGTGCCTAGATCATGTCGTTACTGCGCCTGGACCCACCACGTCCCCCACAGGCAGCCTGCGCATGAGCGTGGCGTCGTGGGAGAGATCGTGGGGGCTTTCTTTAAATGGAAAAGCGGAATGTCCGCCCCGCTCCCTCCTTATAAGCAGAAACAAGGGCAGGGCGCCCACCTTGCCATTCTTGTCACATCTCAAAAACCACCGCGCTCCCCTTCTTCTCAAGTCGAAGAAGCGGCGCCCCTTCCATCGCCACCAGCGCCCTCAGCGCCGTCAGCCTCCTCCACCACCTCCACCATGGCTCAAAGCCGACAAGGGAAAGGCGTGAAGTCGGCCGGCGCAGCGGCTCATGGCGCTGCGAAAGGGCGGGCCACCTTGACCCCTGCTCGGCCTTACGGGGAGGCTGCGGGAGGGTACTACCTCTTACAGTCGCGGAGGCGCGTGCGCACCAGCGCCTGGCGTGATCTCCGCCGCCGCATCGAGAAGGTTTACATCGGGTATCCCTTCTTCGCACTTTTCTTCTCTGCGGGCTCGCCCGCCTTTTCTAATTATTTTGCGACATCATGAACACCTCGGTCTCCGCCTCCTTGATTTCACCCCCAGCGCCGTCGACCATGGAGGTTTTCGCACACCTTCTTGAAAACTTTGTCGAATCCACCCAAATGTAGCCCTCTTGAGACACTTCTTTATGCCCGCGTTGAGAGAGAGAGCCGCTTGGGAGGATTGCTTGGATCTCGAGGATCGGCAAGAAAAAGCGTGTCTGGAAGGAGAGCTCCGACAAGTGGGAGGAGTGGAGAGCGATTGGTGTTGGATCATTTAGGAAAACCCGCAGCCCTTCACAGCCCAGCGCCAAAATCCCATAGTGCAGCAGCGATTGGAGCAACTTGGCGCGGAGGATCGAGTTGAAGATTGCCGTGACCGGATCTTGCGCCTCGGGCATGCGGACTCACTTGTAGGTGCTGTTGGCCCGGATTTCCCGTCGCTGCATCGCTCCCTTGCGGGAGAGGAGGAGACCTGCTTGGGAGTTCAAAATCTGGCGGACATCATGAGGCTGCGCCGGGCCTCAAGCTGGAATTTCAACATCTTGGAGCTTGATGCGATTCTGCTGGAGCTATTCAAGCCCGACCAGATCACCAGTGGTTCATGTTGCGAGGGGTCGTTCCTTTGTGCAACAACTCTTAAGCTTGACCGCATCCGCGCGATGATGCCGTTATGCGATTCCCATGGAATCGTTCCAACAGCAGAAACCCGCCCGGCGACATCGTGCAGCGGTTCTTCGACAGCTTGGAAGAAGTGCGATCGCGCCCGGCAAGCGAAGTAGCTCACCGCGACACCACGATGCGAGCTGGCGCGCCGCCACCGGTGGAGGCGGCGGAAGCTGCTGCCGCTGGTGAGTTCGGGTTCACCGTGGAGAAGCGGAGGCAGCCGGCGGCAAGCCTTGCCGAGCGAGGAGCTTGCTTGCGGCGTGGAGGGCAGGCGGGCGATGCCGAGCGAGCGAGCCTGCAGGGCGCCTCCCTCCACCTTGAGATAGCTTGCGCGGGAGGAGCCGCAGCTCCTGAAAGCGCCTCCATAAGGCTGGGGAAGTGGCGGGGCGGCGGGCAGACCAACAGCCGTCGCGCCCGGCAGCGCTCCACATGACAAGCTCTGTTGCAGCGGGAGTGCCACGCCCCACGGCAAGCTGGGGCGGGGCCTTACAGGACCACGGCTCCGCACCCGCCAAGCGTCGAGGAGCCTACTCTTGACTTCGTCGCGGGCGGGGCAGAGTCGACTTCTCCGCTCTCGGCTCAGGAAGAAGAAGAAGAGTAAGATCTTATCATTGTTACTTGTAATTCTTCAATTTGCTGCTTTGTCTTGTATCTGATTTGCCGTTCTGAACCCTTTCCTTTTCAGGGCCTTCTAGCTCGAGAAGGCGTCAAAAGAGCCAAGACCCGGTGGTGCGTCATCGAGCGATCCCAGTGGCGGCAGGCGCGTCTGAGACTCCTTGCGGACCAGCAACCCTTCCTCGAGCAGCCCCAGCTGGCCCAGCGTAAGTAATTGGTTTATTTCTTACGGTTAGGTGTGCATGGGTGCTCCTTCTTCTTGATATCGACTTGTTGATTTGTGTAGGAGCGAGCAGCCTCATCGGGAGGCCCGGAAGTCACTCGAAGTTACATGCACTTCAACTCGCGCCAAGGGAGAATTCTCCGGTGAGGCGCTCTCGGCAAGGAGGCTTCTCCGACAAGGGACAGCGCCATCGATCCTCCGGTGGTGGAGACCGCGGCCACAGAACCCATCGCGGGTAATCCTCTTGCACTTGAAAATTTCCCTTGGGTTCTTTTTCTTCTGTTCTTCTTTTCAAACATTTGCTTGACTGTTCTTTCTTTATCTGATCATCAGATCCAACTGCCGGAGAGCCGATGGAGACTGAGGTTGCGGCGAGGAGGGCAGCAACAATGGCAACGCCGCCAACATGAGAGGAGGCCGGCGCGATGGGTCCCGGCGAGAGCCGCCAAGGCTCTTTGGCGCAAAAGGCTGGGGAGAATGCTGGTGATCGTCTTGGCGACCCTGAGGCGCGGGGCGCCCGAGCGCTACACCGACCGCCAATCCCTCCGCCACCGTCTGCACCGGGCTCGAAGAGCCCCAGCCAGCGCCTACGAAGGCGGCGGTGTCTTCATCAAGCTTCCATGGGCGTCGAGCTCCAGGCGCCCGGTCGAGGAGACCTTGACGAGCTGCTGCGCCTCCGCTGGGCTGTCGCTAGTTATTGCGCCAAGCAGCAGCGATGGCGAGTCGAGGAAGGCGATTCTTGAAAAACTGCTGTCGCTCTACAGCGCCCGACAAGCTAAAGCTGAGTCGGGAAGCACTTGTCGCGGGGGAGCGAACATGGAAAAAGCGGAAGAGCTTGGTAGCGCCAACAAAAAACTCTCGGGATGTAGCGAAGCAGGAGCAACTTCGTGAGGCGCCACGGCCTTCATCTGGAGAAGGCGAAATCGAGGAGCAGCAAAGGCTTGCGGCGAAGCTATCTCGCAAGAAAGCGAGTTGGCGCAGCGGAAGATCAACCTTGACAGCTATGAGGAAGATCTTGCTGCTTGCGAGCAATCACTGGCGGAGCACTCAAGGAGGCAAAGGGCGCTGCCCGCTGCTTGCGAGGCCGCCAAGAAGGAGTTAGAGGCAGTGGGCGCGGCTGGAGGCCACCCTCGGAAAAGAGGCGAGGAGGTCACCGTGTTGAAAGCCTGGCCGAAGGGCCTACACTCTTGGTGAGTTGCAGGGCCCTCTCGTGAGAAAATCAAGGAGCTCGGCGCGCCAAGGACTCAAGGCAGATCTTGAGCTGAAGCTGTCTACCTTGTGGAGGCAGCTAGATGGCGCCAAGGAGGCGGGAAGTGGGTTTGTTGGAAGATCAAGGCCAGCGAGGAGTTGTTGGCGAATGCCACGACCGCCCATAACACCTTCGGGAGAGCGTGATGATCTGGACCGGGTCTTGTGAATACAGCCGCCGCCATCGACAAGGGTGATGGAGCTCGGGATGGTGGACCTCGGGTACTCCACCGACGAGCATCTCAACCCAGCGCCAAGCTCAGCCTGTTCTTCAAGGCGTGGTGGCGGCTCTCCGGTGACTCGGGAAGAGATCCCAAAGCAGCTGGCGATGAGTCGCGCCAAATCTGTGCGAGGGCTCTCGGAAGGTCTTGATGAAGGTGGCCTTCCGCAATCCGAGCGTCAACCTTAGCGTCCTCAAGTCCACCGCCGCCCATTGCGGCGTTGAAGCGCTCAAGGCCCTTATCGCACCATTGTGGACGGGGTGGCGGAGTCAAAAGAGTTGATGGCGACCGCGTGGACTAGGCCGCCAAATTTATTTTCCTTTAGCATTGTTGATCATGTTCGGAGAACAATTCATTAGATCTGCGACAAGTTATTTTATAATATACTCTACTTAGGCAGCGATTGCAATGTTATTTCCGTTACTCGATTTCTTCCTTTGTATGTTTGTGCCCTCGCTTTTAGGGAACTTGTCGGTGCGAGCACCTTTGCATGTTGTTGAGTGCGGGGCGTCGGCTGACTTCTTTGGCGGTGCCGCCTCCGACAAACAACCTTATACATGGCTGGTTGCAGCTCACTTAAGTTGTTGGCGGACTCCAAACAAAGTAAGGCGCAAACCAGCCTTGAGTTGGTTCCTTCGCGCCTGAGTTTTCCACACAAAGTACTATCGTTAGGAACATAACTTAAAAATTTAAAACTGACTGCTCAAACTTTGGCAACTTAGCTTTTACGTCGTTAAGCTTCCGGCAAGGCGATATTTCCTCGGCGACATGGCGGCCCACCATTATCTTCTCCTTCCCCGGCTAACTTGTGGTGAAGGAGCCTTCCTTTCTTTTGAGAAGAAAGAAGAAAATAAATTTATGGAGCCTTGTGGCTCGTTATTTCTTACGGGTGTGGATGCTGCACAAAATGTTAGATAACACATGCAAAAAGGATTAAGAAAGCATGTATTTGACAAGTTATGCGCAACACATGAGCTTCTTGATGCAGAGTCTGCGCCCGGCTTTGTACAAAGGATTACATGCAACATCGGCAAGACTTATACAAAAGGTGGTTGCGGAGCAGGTTCCGACAACAGCTCTAAAGTAAAACTTACGAAGATGCTCTATATTCAGGAGTTGCTCACGGAGCGCCATCTTGGTCTCAAAGCGGACAGCGCCAGGCCTAGTGACTTCGTTTCACCCGATAAGGCCCTTCCCCTTGGCGTCAACTTGTTGGAATTCTTGGCGGACTGAGCGCGAAGAACAAAAGTCGCCTTCCTCGAAACTTCGGCACTAACTGCGGCTATGGTAGCGGCGCAAAGCTTGCTGTAACGAGCATCTCATCTGACAGCACTGAAGGCGATCCTCCTCAAGGAGCAGCGCGTCATCTTGTCGCAGCTGCTCTTGCTCAAACTCATCATAGCGAGTACTCGAGGTGACCCGTATCTGAGTTCCGTGGGAGAACTGCCTCTGCTCCATAGACTAGGCGAAAGGTATGCGGCGGTGGCTCGATTTGGCGTCGTCTGATCGACCAAGAACCACGGCAGCTCCTCAATCCGATTTCTTCGCACTTGCGCAGCTGTCAAAAGTTCTGGTCTTGAGTCCTCGCACACCGGTGTTTGCCCTCTCCTTGACCGTTGCTCCTTGGATGAGAGCGAAGCAAAGCAGACCTTGGCGTAAGATCTTGGGCGTGTGCATTAAGGTGCGACTTCGTGAATTGTGTGCCGTTGTTGGTGATGACCGGTTAGGAATCCCAAAGCGGCAAACAATTGACTGAAAGAACTTGCTTGTTGTGTTGTCACCTTCCTCCTTGCTTCCACTTCCGTCCACTTTGTGAACTTATCGATTACAGCGTACAAGTACTCAAAGCCCCGACAACTTCGGGGAAAGGGCGAGGATGTCGAGCCCCGGACGAAAATGGCGAGGATAAAGGGATCGTACGGAGAGCTTGAGCTGGCTGGTGTATCTGCTTGGAATGGGCAGCACGCTTCACACTTGGTTACTTGTGTAGTTGCATCACGGAGGGCTGTTGACAGAAGAAACCTTGCGGAAAGCTTTGCGGCAAGTGCTCTTCTTCGCCAATGTGGTGACCACATATGCCTCCGTGTATCTACGCCAACAGCTTCTATCCATCTTCCCGATGAATACACTTCAATTTCACACCGTTGAGTCTTCTTACATGCGATGTGCTATCGACAAACTGGTACATACTTGACTGCCGGGCTACTCTCTCCGCTTCTTCTCGCTCTTTGGGAAGTTCTCCGAGGAACAGGCTGAGCTTGGTGCTGGGTTGGAGATGCTCGTCGGTGGTGTGCCAGGTCCACCATCCAGCTCCATCAGCTCCTTGTCGATGGCGCGGCTGTATTCACAAGACCCTTGGTCGAGATCATCACGTTCTCCACAGAAGGTGTTATGGGCGGTCGTGGCATTAGCCAACAACTCTCGTTAGCCTTGATCTTCTCAGCAAACCCACTTCCCGCTCCTTGGCGCCATCCAGCGTCTCCGTCAAGGTAGACAGCTTCAGCTCAAGATCTGCCTTGGAGTCCTTGGCGGCATCGAGCTCCTTGATTTTCTCAGAGAGACGGCCCTGCAACTCACCAAGAGTGTAGGTGTCCTTCTCGCTCGTGCTTCAACGGTGACCTCCTCGCCGCTCTTACGGAGGTGGCCTCCAGCTCGCCACCCTCGTCTCTAACTCCTTGGCGGCCTCGGCAGTGTGCGGCGTCCTTTGCCTCCTTGAGTGCTCCATGAAGTGATTGCTCGTAGCAGCTAAGATCTTCCTCATAGTTGTCAAGGTTGATCTTCCGCTGTACCAGCTTCGCCTTCTAAGCGCAAATAGCTTCTCGCGGCAAGCCTTTCTTTGTGCCTCGACCTCGGCCTTCTCCAGGATGAAGGGCGTGCGCTCCTCGGCGAGTTGCTCCCGTGCTTCTGCTACATCCGGAGAGTTTCTTTGTTGGCGCGTAAAGCTCTTCCTGGCAGCTTCTCCATGTCTGCTCCGCCCTCGCGACAAGTGCTTCCGGGACTCCAGCAGCTTGCCGAGGCGCGGTAGAAGCGACAGCAGTTTCTTGACAGCTGCTCCTCCTCGGACTTCGCCCTTGCTGCTGCTTGGCGCGTCAACTAGCGACAGCCAGCGGAAGCGAGCATCTCCTCGTCGAAGGTCTCTCCCTCGACGGCGCCACAGGGCTCGGCGCCCATGGAAGCTTGATGAAGACACCGTCGCCCGGCCTTGAGTAGGCGCGGGCTGGAAACTCTTGAACTGGTGCTGCATCGGTGGCGGAGGATCGGCGGTCGGTTGTGGCGCTGGCGCTCCTGCGGCCTCGAGGTCGTCGATCGATCACAGACCCCTCCCGGCCTTTGCGCCCGGCAACCTTGGCAGCCTCCTCGCCGGCGGACCCGGCGCTGGCCTCCTCCTCCATGTTGGCGGCGTCGTCATTGTTGCCTTGTGCGTCCTCCTCGCCCGGCAACCTCGGTCTCCATCGGCTCTCCGGCGGTTGGATCGATGATCGAGAGAAAGAAAGAACAGTCAAGCAAATGTTGAAAAGAAGAAGAAGAAAAAAAGAACCCAAGGAAATTTTCAAGTGCAAGAGGATTACCATGATGGGATCTGTGGCGCGGTCTCCACCACGGAGGATCGCCGGCGCTGTCCCTTGTCGGGCCTCCCTTGCGGAAGGCGCTCCTTGCGAGGCGCTCCTTGCGGAGAATTCTCCCTTGGCGGCGTAGTTGAAGCGAGCCAGAACCCGGGAGTGACTTGGGGCCTCTGATGAGGCTGCTCTGCTCTACACAAATCAACAAGTCGGATATCGGTAAAGAAGGAGCACCCATGCACACCTAACCGTAAGAAATAAACCAATTACTTACGTTGGGGGCTTTGCTGGGGGCTGCTCACGAGAAGGTTGCGGGTCCGGCAAGGGAGTCTCGAGCCAGCTCCTCCAGCCGCCACGGAGGATCGTCTTGATGGCGACCACCGGGTCTTAGCTCTCTTGGCGCCCTCTGAGCCAGCGTCACGAAAAAGGAAAGGGTTGAGCAAGCAAATCAGATACAAGACAAAGCAGCAAATTGAAGAATTACAAATAACAGCGACAAGATCTTACTCTTCTTCTTCTTCCTCGGGCTGAGGCGGAGAGTGGTCTGCTCCGCCTCGGTCGACGAAGTGGAAAAGTAGGCTCCCTCGGGCGCTTGGCGGGTGCGGGAGCCGTGGTCCCGAAGGCCCGCTCCGATTGCTGTGGCGGCGTGGGGCACTCCAGCGACATGAGCTTGCCCGCGGTGGAAGCGCGTCATGTGTGACGGCTGTTAGCCCGTCTGCCGCCCGCCACTTCCCAGTCTTGGGCGCCTTCTTGGTGGAGCTACGGGCTCCTCCGCGGCAAGCTATCTGAAGGTGGAGGCGCCCCGGCGGTTCGTTCGGCTCGGCATCGAGGCTCGGCCTGCTCCTCCGCGCCGGCAAGCTCCTCTCGGTCGGCAAGGCTTGCCTTAGCTGCCTCCGCTTCCTCCACGGTGAACCCGAACTCACCGGCGGCAGCAACTTCCGCCCGCCTCCTCCAGCCTGGTGGCGTCTTGCTGCAGCTTCGGCATCGGTGGTGTCATGGGTGAGCCACTTACGCTTTCGTCGGCGGATCGGCACTTCTTCAAGCTGTCGAAGCTGCTGCTGCGATGTCGTCGGCGGGCTCTTGCCAAGTTGGAGCGATTCCATGGGAATCGCTGGCAGCATCATCAGCGGATCACGGTCAAGCGAAGTTGTTGCACAAAGGCGACCCCTCGGCAACATGAACCACTCGGGGTGATCAGGTCGGGCTTGAACAGCTCGGCAGACGCCGCATCCAGCTCAAAACGATGAAATTCCAGTTGAGGCCGGGTGCAGCCTCATGATGTCTGCCGCATTTGGAACTCCCAAGCAGGTCTCCTCCTCTCCTGCAAGGGAAGCGTCGGCGGCGAAGAAAATCGCGCCAACAGCACCTCTGGTGAGTCCGGCATGCACGGCGCAAGATCCGGGTCACGGCAATCTTCAACCTTGCATCCTCCGGCGCCAAGTTGCTCCAATCGTTGCAGCGCACAATGGGATTTTGGCTGGGCTGTGAAAGGCTGCGGGTTTTCCTCAATGATCCAACACCAATCGGCTCTCCACTCCTCCCACTTGCTGCGGAGCTCTCCTTCGAATCGCTTCTTTCTTGCCGATCTGGAGATCCAAGCAATCCCTCCGACAGCGGCTCTCCTCTCTCAGCGCGGGGCATAAAAAGTGTCGGAAGAGGGCTACATTTGGGTGGACTCCGACAAAGTTTTTATAAAGGTGTGCGAAAACCGCCATGGTCGAGGGCGGCGTTGGGGTGAAATCCGGAGGCGGAGACCGTAGGTGTTCATGATGTGCAAAAGAATTCGGAAAAGGCGGGCGAGCCCTTGATAGAAAGCGCGAAGAAGCGGATGCCGGCGAAACCTTCTCGGATCGCGGCGGAGATCACCCTCGTCTTGTGGTGCGCCGCGTCTCCGTCGACGAAGAGGTAGTACCCTCCGCAGCTCTGTCGTCGGCGAGGTCGAAGGTGGCCCGCTCCTTCGCGGTGCCGCGAGCCGCTGCGCCTCGGCGGACTTCACGCCGTTCCCCTTATCGACTTTCGAGCCATGGTGGAGGTGGTGGAGGAGGCGGCGGCGTTGAGGCGTTGGTGGCGATGGGGGCGGGCGTCGCTCTTTTCGAACTTGAGAAGAAGGGGGCGGCGGTGGTTTTGAGATGTGACAGCAATGGAAGGTGGGCGTCCTGCCCCGTTTCCCTGCTTATAAGGAGGGAGGCGAGGCGGACGTTCGCTTTCAATTAAAAAAGCCCCCGATCTCTCCCACGGCGCCACGTTCGGCGCGTGCTGTTCGTGGGGGCGTGGTGGGTCGAAGCGATGTGGCGTGATCTGGGCGGCGTGCCGTGCCTTTGTTTTGGGCTGGCACAGCGCTCGGCTTGCCGTGTGTGGCCCAGGCCGAGGCTCCTATCGGTGTACTAGAGTAGGGGTACCCTAGTATCCCGAACTTCGTGCCGAGCGATTACAGACACCAGCGGCAAGGCTTGCCTAGTGACCGCCAAGGTCCTCGCGGCTCCTTTGGAGCCATTCAAGAACAAAGTATTCAAGACCCGGCAAGAGGAGCTTGCCGGAAGAATACTCAAGACGCGAAGACAAGACCCGGCAAGAGGAGCTTGCGGGAAGGCTGATGGCGACAAGCTCCCGGCGCGACAAGGATTCAGCAGCGGCAAGGTGCTTGCAGCGGCGAACCTCTCTCTTCATCTCGCTCCGGCTCATCCACCAGCGATGTCGCCATGGGGCCATTCGAGCGTGCGTGTCAAGAAGGCTGTGCAGCCAGCGAGGAGCAGCGATAAGCGGCGTGACAAGCTTACCATCGTGGCAAGCGGTGGTGCGCCAGCGGTCCTGTTGCACTATTTAGGCGGCGAGGCGGGCATTATTGATCTTGTCCCTTGCCGTCGAGTTAGGTATAATGCACTATACCTTTGTACAAGTCGGTGTACCAACTACTGTTTTCCATTTGTACCCTCATCTCGTTGCCACTGTCGGAGACCCTTGAGCCTATAAAAGGAGGCCCATGCATAGCGTATAAAGGGTTGATTCGACTCATTCGACTCATTAGAGATCACACTCACTCAGGCTAGGTTTTGTAGCTCTCATTGCTCCCTAGCAAGAACACAATACAATCAACCAAGCAGCGGAGGAGTATTATCTCTCCGGAGAGCTCGAAGCTGGGTAAACTTCGTGTGCATCGCCTCGATCTGCTCTTCGTGCAATCTCACTTCCACCCGAACCACAAGGGACTCGGTCCCTTGAGTCCATAGGTGTTAGTGGTCACGATCTAATCATTTTGTTTTCTTGATCTGTCCGATCTTTTGGTGATTGCTTATGAGTGGTTACTATTGATTGCTTCGATAGATTGGCCGGAGTGTGTGAGTAGAACTATCAAGAGTTTTGAGTCTGAATCATCTTCATCAACATTGCAGGCAAGTAACACTTTGATCATACTTTCTCATACCCAGTTTTTATGCATTAGATCAATCCTCAAACACTTGCATGATTAGGATCTAATTAAATTGTGGGATGGGAAGTAGTTTGAGTAGTACCTATTACTTGTTTTATTGTCAAACCCTTGGGAGTTACTTCTCGTTTGCTTATTATGCCATGCTATGCTCGTGAGGCGTGGATTGGGTTTGAGTGAATATCCATGACAGATGTGAGATTGATAATTAATGGTTTATCTAAGGTGGCAACAAACACACATCTGGGTGGATTGAGGCACTGGTTACTCAGGACTTGCTGTCTAGGCAGCTGGGTTTCAGGACTTACTGTATTTTTCGGACCGCCACCCGGGCTCAAAGGGATCGGAGATTATTCAAACTAGAAACTTCCGTGTGCAGCCACAAGCCATTATGGGCTCTGGCATAGTTGACTAAGTCGTGCGAACTCTTATAGTGGTGGACTAGCGGATGTAGGGGATGTAGGTGTACAGGTCCACCCAGCGTAAGGTGCTAAGCGCCACGAAGACTATGTCTCGGTCATCCGTTTCTTAAACACCATGTAGTGCGAGAAACCAAGCGGAGGCGATCGAGTCTTGTGGGGAAAAGTCGCAAACCTCTGCGAGAGTGTATAAACTAATCATGATTAGCCGTGTCCCGGTTATGGACATCTTGAGTATCTAGTTCTTGGATTATCTTGTTGATCTCATCACGTTAGTTAATATAATTTGTTTGGGTTTTGATGAGTACTTTTAATTGGGATTGAGGATGCTGTCAACCATTCTCAATGTTCAACAACCACCATGATAGTTAAAAAAAATTTATTCCTTTGAAGTAGGGAAAAATTGGCTTTATGCAAAACTGTAACCATATAGCTTCCACCGGCCATATATGCATGTAGTATAGGCTTATCATTCCATTATTCTCTATGTGTTACATTGCCAGCATATTCCATATGTTGACCCGTTTTCGGGCTGCAACTTTTCATGTTGCAGACTTTTCAGACGACGAGTAAGTGATACGTTTGGGTTACGATTTCCTATACTCAACTTTGCCGTTGGTGTTGATGGGAATCGACAACCTTGTTGCTTCCGCTATATATTTGGATTGAGGTAATAGTATTTACGTTACATTATACATGTGATTTACCTCTGTTATAAATCCTCGATCTTGTGTGTGTCGGCATACCGATCGGGGATGACAAAGCACGAAGACTTGATCCATTGGTCGGTCGCTCCAAGATGGTATCGAGCACATGTTGGTATGGGGCGTGACCTAAGCCGACAAGCCCATAGGAAAGATTTTCTCTACTACTTCATTTTCAAAAAGGATCTTTTACCTCTCTTCTCTTGTGAGTTTATTCAAATATTTCCTTTTAGTGAGACCATACCCTTTTTCCCCTTTTGACCACTCGAAGTTTCGACTGATGAGACCACTCCAAGAAGTATAAGATATCGGACAACTAAGACCATTTGGAATGAAGAAGATTTTACTGTGTAAATGGAAACTACAACGGTGAAGACTCCGAAGACTAGGAGATTTTGAAGGCTCTGAAGAATTCCCAGATCTTATGACCTAGGAAGGTTACGCTTATGGAATTGAGAGATTATGGAAGGAATCAATACCCGAGATTAAGGTGTATTGGAGTAAGACCAGGATCTGGAGTATTACATCAAGGAGTTTAAGATGGATCTGCGGAAGCCGTGTCGACAAGGAGGCAATTCATGAAGAATTCGAGAACGAAAGCTGAAGTAACCAACCGGAGGAACAAAACCTCGAGATCTGGGAGATTAAATCGGGACTAAAGGCAGTAGGATCATGGTTCATGTCAAGGAAGTTGAAGTCGGAAGTTTGGAATGCCACTCCAGAAATATTAAAGGACGTCGCGAGAGACTTCGTGTCAACAGTGATGAGCTGGCAAAAAGGACTTGAGCAGGACAAGCACGATTGGAAGAAGCCATCGGAGACATGAACAAGACTTGAAGAGTGTGATGACTTTGAGATCTATTGACCTTTAGAAGACCAAACCCTGTTACATACCTTCGTTAGATCACGACGATTGTGAGCTGTCATTTGTTTGATGTTTTTCCGACAGCCACAATAAAATCTGTCTTTTCAAAACTTTTGTTTGTATTGTGTGCATCCCTCTCTATCTATCTTATCTCACCCCAAAACCCATGGACCCAATAGAAGATGAATGGAGAAGAGCTTATATTTTCTGGACCGATGAGTCAATTAAAGACGGACCGATGAATTCAGAACATGGAGGATCACATGGAGAATAACCCTATACCCAAAAAGGATATGGCCCAGCATGCTCTTCAATGCTTTGAAAGAGGTGCCGCTACTTGGTGGAGGATGTACCAAACCATCAATGGAAGGCAAGGAGTAACCACTTGGAAGGAATTTAAGTTGACTTTGCCAAAGTCTCGGTTTGTGTCCCAGAAATTGGAGCCTTATGTAAATATTATGAAGAACCCTTGTGCATGCAAGCTCTGTGGAGAAATAGGACACACCCATAAAGAACACAAGGATGAATGCCCTAATTGTGAAGGAAGCCAAGGACCCAAGGAGGCTATATAATCACAAGGAAACCTCGAAACCTGTCAGAAGTAATATGTTTCCGTTGTAATGTAGCAGGGCACTTTGCCAGAGATTGTCCGAAGGAGGAGGTAGTGGTATATAGTTGAATTTATATGAGAAGAAATGGAGTAGTAGAAGTGAGAGCTTTTCTTTTATATTGAGGTGTTAAGTTGAGACATGTAATGGAAGCGAGAGATTGTAATAATTTAAGAATCAATAAAGTTAGCGGTGTTGGTACTGCTTTGGATTTTATGAGTTACCCAATGAGGAAAGATGTTGACCAATTTGAGGATATGAGAGATATGGTCTATGGAATATTGGAACATTTTAAGGGTGGTAGTACCTGTAAGAACCATTGACCCTGGAAAGATAAGGATACCTTGAATGGATTTGGACAAAAGGAATAGGAGTTTTGTCTTGATATGTTTGATACCCCAAGAGAGTGTGGGATGGCGTTGGAGACCGTCGATTGTTTGGACCAAATGTGATCAAGGATTTGGAAGAGAATGTTAAGTTGATTGAGATAGTGAAGGTAGCTCGAGTCCGGGAGAATAGTTATGCATACTCAAAAGCGCAAGGAGGAAGTCTGAAATTGGAGGCAGACATGTCTTCATGTGTCCCTTCTGCGAGGATTTAAGCGATTTGGAGTTAAAGAAAAGTTAGCCCGATATTTGTGGGACCATACTGAGTTTGGGCGTATGGGAGATTACCAACAAGTTGGAGTCACCGAAGGACTGTCGGGGAGTTCATGATGTGTTTCATGTTTCCCGATTGAAGAAGTGCCATGCGAGAGATGGCCAATATTCCCTGTGGGGCAGCTTGACCTGGAAAGGATAATGATGTTCCACGAAGTGGAAGTATGGACTTCGTAAGTATAAGTTTTTATCTCGGTATGTGGGATATCCACAAGGATGAAGAGATGAATTACTATTGGATATAAAGAAGGTATGAGGTTGGAAGTATGGATCAATGGAAACTCCATGAAGAGTCGAGTAATCATGTCCCGTTTGGTGCAAATATAAGGAAAAGAGCGGTGCAATTGGATGGATTTTAAGTATGCGGGAAGTTGGATGTTGGGATAATGATCAGTTGCCCGGATGATGTGTTCAAGGATTTTAAGTGATGAGGTGGGCCATAACCCACGGGCCCAGGACCTGCCAAGGAGCTAGCACACTCTTCTTGAAGGAGAAACCACAGGAAGAGTTACGATTTTCCGACAAGCGATTCTATAGGAGTTTCATAAAACACGAGAGTTGTTAAGGAGCGATAGAGGTTTTGTTTGGCTTGCAATCAATGGATTCTCCGAACTTGGTTCGTCGACAAGAGAAATCCTGCAATGCTTGTGAGGATGACCGAGTGTTAGAATGCGAGATTAAGCTAAACCATGTACAAGGCAATGATTTGGGTGTGGGATGGATTGATCACCATACCGACTTACTCTTATTATTAAGCTTTGCTATATGGGATGGTAAATCTGAGTGACTTACCTATAGCGAGGCAGCGATATTAAACCTTGTTTAAACCTTAGAATGGTATAGGTATTTCTTTTCCCCTTGTACAAGGCAGTTGTTGCCAAAGTAGGAAATACGGTGAGGTTCAACCAGACCCGTTTTCTGGGAGAAACCATAAATTGTTGACCACCATGAGATATCGATAGTTGTTTATAATTGGCGCGGACCGAGAGCTATGAAGACCAATCTGGAATAACCTTACCAAGATGAAAGGACGGAAGAATTGAGGAAAAGGTGATGCCACTACCAGAAGAGCCCGAGAAGGAATTATCCTTAAAATACGAGAAGGCAGACAACATCAGCGATGGATGGAGTATATGAGTTTTGATGGAACCTTAACAATCCTTTTAAGGGTGGTAGCACCGAGACCGGAGACAATCAATGGATTTTTAGAAGACCCCAAACCTAACCTATTTCTTTCTAGCCTCTCCGAATCTAGAGGGCGAGATTCCTTTTAAAGGTGGTAGGTTTGTAACATCCCAAAATTCTAAATTTTGGAATGTTATAAACAAATAGATAGTTTTGATTGATTGTTTGATTGATTGACTGAAAGTGAGTGAATTGAAATCTTTTGAAAGTTAAATGAGAGGAATAAAGGACTTTCCCAAACTTTCATTTTGCTTTTATGACCTTCGGGAATTCAAATACTCTTCATCACAAAACCCTCGAGAGAAGATGACATGACTTCTTCCATTTATTTAAATGACAAGGGGTGTTGAAAATATTTGAATTTCATTTGGAAAATATTTCCAATTCTGAAACTTTAAGCAACTCAATGATTTTCACGAGCGAAGATAAAATGACTTCTTCAAAACATATGAAATATGAGTAGGGAGTTTCAAAGAAATAAATTCAAAGTTCTTTTGAATCTATTTTCAATTTGGAGTTATTTGAGTTTTATTCAAATTATTTTTCTCCAAAAATAAAATACATGCAAAATAGGGTAACATGATTCCTACAACAGAAAATTAGAGAGGAATAAATTTGAATTCATTTTGGTATTTTAAAATGATTTTATTGGATTTTATTAGAGCAGGAGCACTATTTGAATTATTTAAATTTGTGTGAATTTTATTTAATGCTATGATAATGTCCATGTTGTAGAAAATCTTTTTCTGCAAATTTTGGTATATTATATGCCTATATAAAATTTTTACTCATTTTGTTCTTTTTTATTTTAGTTCTCTGAAAATTTTGTTAAAAAAATCCATGCGCCTTGGGCCAAAGCCCAAAGCCACTAACCCTTAACCGACCACGAGGAGGCCATCGCATGCCTGTGAGCGAGGAGCCCTTGTTCCTTTTCCTTTTACTTGTAGGACTCTTTTCCTACTTTCGTTTATTCCGTATCTGTTTCTAGATCTTTTCCCTCTTGTTTCCTAATCCTAGTCTATTTCTTGTCCCCTACCCCAAGCAAAACCCTCCCTCCCCAATATAAATACCCAAGCACCCCCCTCTAACACATCAAATCAACACCTCTCTCTCTCTCTCCACCACCACCAGCCCTTGCCCCGCCCACCAATGCCGCCGCCCTCACCCGCCGCCACCAAGCGCCCGCCGCCTTGTGAGCCCTCGCCTCTTGAGGTACTAGCCCAGCTGCGTCACCTTTTCTTTGCCGTTCGATTTCCGTTCGGATTTTTCTAGATCGGGTTTTCGTTTGGTTTTCTTTCCGAAACCCTAGATCGGTTTTCTTCACGGTTAGTCCCTGATTTTCAAGCGTCTATAACTTTTTACTCATTAGTCCAAATCCATGAACCCAACGCCCACTTCTTCGTTACGATCCCCTCTATCCAGTAATACAACTCAAACATGTTTTTGATAATTTAGAATTTGAATTAGATCAGATTTGAATTTGAACTTTGGTTGATCATAACTTGAGTTTCGTAACTCCGATTTAATTGAATCTTTTTGCAAATCGAAGCTCTTGACCTGAACTTTCTGATAAGGCCAAGTTCACATAATTTTGGTAGTGTTAGAAATTGTTTTATGTTGCAAGAGTTATTTGCTTGGTTTTGATGTTTTCCAAATTGTTTTCTTCGATCTGTCCGATCTTTTGAGTGATTGCTTATGAGTGGTTACTATTGATTGCTTACGATAGATTGACCGGAGTGTGACAAGTAGAACTATCAAGAGTTTTGAGTGCGAATCATCTTCATCAACATTGCAGGCAAGTAACACTTTGATCATACTTTCTCATACCCAGTTTTTATGCATTAGATCAATCCTCAAACACTTGCATGATTAGGATCTAATTAAATTGTGGGATGGGAAGTAGTTTGAGTAGTACCTTATTACTTGTTTTATTATCAAACCCTTGGGAGTTACTTCTCGTTTGCTTATTATGCCATGCTATGCTAGTGAGCGTGGATTGGGTTTGAGTGAATATCCATGATAGATGTGAGATTGATAATTAATGGTTAATCTAAGGTGGCAACTTAAACACACATCTGGGTGGATTGAGGCACCTGGTTACTCGAGGACTTGCTGTCTAGGCACACAGGTTTCAGGACTTGCCTGTATTTTTTTGGACCGCCACCCAGGCTCAAAGGGATCAGGAGATTATTCAAACTAGAAACCTCCGTGTGCAGCCACAAGCCATTATGGGCTCTGGCATAGTTGACTAAGTCGTGCGAACTCTTATAGTGGTGGACTAGCAGATGTAGGGGATGTAGGTGTACGGTCCACCCATCGTAAGGTGCTAAGCGCTTACGAAGACTATGTCTCGGTCATCCGTTTCTTAAACACCATGTAGTCACGAGAAACCAAGCGGAGATGATCGAGTCTTGTGGGGAAAAGTCGCAAACCTCTGCGAGTGTATAAACTAATCATGATTAGCCGTGTCCCGGTTATGGACATCTTGAGTATCTAGTTCTTGGATTATCTTGTTGATCTCATCACGTTACTTAATATAATTTGTTTGGGTTTTAATGAGTACTTTTAATTGGGATTGAGGATGCTGTCAACCATTCTCAATGTTCAACAACCACCATGATAGTTAAAAAAAATTTATTCCTTTGAAGTAGGGAAAAATTGGCTTTATGCAAAACTGTAACCATATAGCTTTCCACCGGCCATATATGCATGTAGTATAGGCTTATCATTCCATTATTTTCTATGTGTTACATTGCCAGCATATTCCATGTGCTGACCCGTTTTCGGGCTGCAACTTTTCATGTTGCAGACTTTTCAGACGACGAGTAAGTGATACGTTAGGGTTACGATTTCCTATACTCAACTTTGCCGTTGGTGTTGATGGGAATCCACAACCTTGTTGCTTCCGCTATATATTTGGATTGAGGTAATAGTATTTACGTTACATTATACATGTGATTTACCTCTGTTATAAATCCTCGAGTACTGTGTGTGTCAGCATACCGATCCAGGGATGACACGAAAGCACAGAGACTTGATCCATTCGGGTCGGGTCGCTACACTATGCCAACTCAACGAACACCATCGGAGACACATGTATAGCATCTTTATAATCACCCAGTTACGTTGTGACGTTTGATAGCACACTAAGTGTTCCTCCGGTATTCGGGAGTTGCATAATCTCATAGTCATAGGAACATGTATAAGTCATGAAGAAAGCAATAGCAATAAACTAAACGATCATAGTGCTAAGCTAACGGATGGGTCAAGTCAATCACATCATTCTCTAATGATGTGATCCCTTTGATCAAATGACTACTCATGTCTATGGCTAGGAAACTTAACGATCTTTGATTAACGAGCTAGTCAAGTAGAGGCATACTAGTGACACTCGGTTTGTCTATGTATTCACACATGTACTAAGTTTTCGGTTAATACAATTCTAGCATGAATAATAAAAATTTATCATGATATAAGGAAATTTAAATAACAACTTTATTATTGCCTCTAGGGCATATTTCCTTCAGTCCTCCGCCTCCTAGTTTCTCCGGCAGCGACCAGAGAGACGGACCGCCCCCTCCTTGCGGTGCTCCGCCTCCATGCTCCGCCCACTAGCGACCGCGACGGTCGTGGTCGTCACCCTCCTCCTTCCCCAGACCTACCCTCCTCCTCGATGTTCCTGTCCCCTCCGGTGACGACAACAACGACGGTTCCACGGTCAACTTACACCTACTTCGACCAAGGTTAGACCCCCTCCTCTTCCACCTCATTTTTTTCTCCAATCCATCAACTCACCGTCCATGCACTAATGCTTGAACTTGCTGGTCAGATCCAAGAACTTGAGCCTCCTCATATTCTTCTAAATAATTCCACATGCCAGAGACAAAATTTACTTCATTGGTTAATAAGAATCCATCTCATATACTCATGTATTGTCCCTTTCTGAAAGGGGGGAAAAGCATAAGTCGGATTAAATTATTGTACTAGTCAAGACAACTAATTTTCATACAAGGGCACCAATGCAAAAGCAGTGTCAATGTCAGAGTGTACTTTACTTCAGAGATGATTGGAGCAACCGTTGATCGGTTGAGCGACAATTGACATCTAATCAAATCACAATTAATAGACTCATAGGCAAAAATATTAGATACCTAGTTTATGATCAATTCATTAGGAGCATGATCGTATAGACAATTATTAGATAGTGTCAATGTATCATAATGCATGGTTGTATCATAATTAATACACTATAATCATGCATTTCACTTATATGCACACAAAGAGCTCCACAACTAGCATTTTAGAAAGATTAAATTCATATACTGATCTGTATATAATTGCCCACATTTTGCATTTCGGCACATGTTGGCTTATATTTTTCTCAGCTAGCTCGTATATTCATCACAACACTAACACACGTCTTGCTTTTTCTTATTGCAGAGGCTGGATAGGTGCTGTTTTGGTGTTTCCCGTGGTGCACATGTGTGCTAACTTTCCTACAGTATGTGTTTTCATGCATTTTCGCGCAAACTCTTGTGTCCTGAACTGATAAGTATTCGACTGAGTGCCACATGCAGGTGCCCTGAACATCTGACATTAGCAAATGATTTGCTTTATCTGAAAAGGCTAGGAAGTGGCGGCGGCGTTGTATTCAGTGGCTATGTGCCTTTTGGTTCGTTGGTCATTGAAAATATTTCACCCGATGAAAGGTATGTGATAGCCATCCCTGGATGCCTTCCCATTAATTTGTCACACAATCAGAAGATGTGATGTGAGGAAGCTTAATATTATTTGTTGGTATAAATTGATCGACTAGTCAGCAGTAGATTTGTGTGACGCCCTTGATTCAATCGTACACTATACACGCAAATGTGTACGATCAAGATCAAGGACTCACGGGAAGATATCACAACACAACTCTAGACACAAATTAAAAAAAACAAGCTTTATATTATAAGCCAGGGGCCTCGAGGGATCGAATACATAAGTTCGAATACACAAGAATCAGCGGAAGCAACAATATCTGAGTATAGACATAATTTGAACAAGTTTGCCTTACGAAGGCTAGCACAAAGCAGCAACAATCAAAAAGGCAAGGCCTCCTGCCTGGGAGCCTCCTAACTACTCCTGGTCATCGGCGGCCTCCACGTAGTAGTAAGCACCCTCGTGGTAGTAATAGTCATCATCGATGGTGGCGTCTGGTTCCTAGGCTCCACCATCTGGTTGCGACATCCGAAAAGGAAGGAAAAGGGGGGAAAGAGGGAGCAAAGCAACCGTGAGTACTCATCCAAAGTACTGTAAGCAAGGATCTACTTGCATATGCATCGGGGTCAATGAAATGGGTAGTATCTGTGGACTGAACTTCATAATGCCGGAAGAGAAGTGCAAAGCCTAGCCTATCAAAGACTAGCATATTCAAGCATTTCCAAGCATCTTGGAGCATCAGAAGAAATAAGAGTGGCATATTATAATATTAGTAAGTATGTTGTAACATCGCCCAGAGATCACTTCCTCGACTCCCTGCGAGAAAACAATCCTGGAACCATCATTTCCATTACATTCCTCAACATTAAGTTCTAGTTGTATCGATCGGGATACAACTCCAAGTGTCCGTTACCCTAGGACAGGCTATCCATAGATGTTTTCGTCCGTGCAGGGGTGCACCAACTTACCCTGCCTTCGCTTAACTCCGGCCGGACACACTTTACATGTCACCCGGCCTCGGCCAAACGATGCGCCGCAACCCACCCAGGCTTAATAGAGAGTTTAGCACACCGGACTAAACCTATGCCCCCAGGGGTCTTGGGCCATCGCCCCAGGAACTCCTGTACGTTGCGAGGGCAGCCGGTGAGTAGACCTAGTTACCTCCTTAAAAAAGGCAAGTGCTTACGCAGTCCAACCCGGCGCGCGCCTCTCAATCGTATAGCGTCTATTAAGCTTGGTGATGCATACGACGCGAAGCATATACTATGCGCGCGTGATGGTTAGTGTTATCGGGCGAGGCCCCTCGGATCAAATATCAAACCGTTAGTGTGTTGGCGGTGTAGTCGCAGGCGAGAGACTCACGAAAGATGTGACCCGTCGCCATGCCTCGTATTCAACTCTCGGTACCCTCCGGGTCAACCCGTCTCCACATTACTCATGGTACCCCTCGGGTCGACCCGCCTTCGAAATAACAGTTGTAAAGTCAAGTATCCGTGTGTCCAAACACGGAAACCGAGGAACCACCCTCGGTGGATTCCACTCGATGTAATCATCAAGGTGAACGTAGGAGGAACCACCCTCGAGGTTCACACTTGAGGGGTTGCACGACAGAGCCGTATCGTAAGTGGTTAAGGAGGTATTACCCTCGATGACCATGACCAAATAGCTACACTATAGGATTGACATCAGAAGTCTTGATGAGGTATCACCCTCGGCACTCGATAGTAACTCTGCAGAGTCGTACATATAAGGGGGGGGGGTGATGTGCGGTGTCGGGGCCTAGACATCGATCATGTTGATCGAGTCATCGAACATAAAGCGGGGCAACTGGGACAAGGTGGGGGTCACTGATGGATCACTAACCAACCTATAGTAAGCAGTTTAGGATAAGCAGGTAAGGTACAATGAGCAGGTTACAAAAGCAGGCTATGCATCAGAATAGGAGCAAACAATAACAGCAGTAAAATCTAATGCAAGCATGAGAGAATGGTATGGGCGATATCGGGATGATCAAAGGGAGGGCTTGCCTAGAAGCTCTACTGTAAAGGAAGAAGGGTCACCAGAAACGTAGTCGATCATAGAGGCAACATCGGTCTCGGGGTCTATCGGAGAGAAGAGGGGGAAGAAACAATAAATATACAACAAACAAAGCATCATAAAGCATAACATGGTAATAGGCGGTGTTAGAGATGAACTCTGAGCATCTCGGCCGTGCTAACAAGCCCCAGGCAATTTTCTCTTGGCCTTAAAAATCGGCCTAATCGCCCCCAGAGAGCCCTTTTAGCGGCTTGGGCGAAATTGGCCTTGAAGTGTACCCAGCCGAACCCGTAGCGCTGCCGTCAGGCGGCGATTTGGCGCCAAATGAAGATGGGCCCGTCGAGTTAGCGAGACGCCGCTTCGTCACCATCATCTCCTTGGTTCCCGCGGGAATCAATGTGGAAGCTGCCGTGCCAGTCAGCCTCCATTGATGCCTCACTCACCGCGTCGCGACGCGCATCCCGCCCTCTGCCGCCACGCGTCGCCCGGCATGCTGCCTCTCGCCGCCCCGGTGCGGCTATAAAAGGTGACCTCCCCGCCGGTGGACGCCACAGCTCTCATTTTCTCCCTCTCCGGTGCACAAAGCAACACTCTCCCCCCTTCCTACCGACGAACAAATGGCCGAGAGGTTCCCAGGAGATGGCGCAGCGGTGAATGGCTTCAGCCGCTGCCATCTCCAAGAGCCGGAGGCGTGCCTCCTCTACAAGGCCGAGTATCTGGCGCCCCTGGACATGCGAGTGCCAGGGACGTGGAGGCTGAGCTCCGGTGGCGTCCCAGTGCCACCGGTGCCTGAAGGGGCGGCACGGCGGGCCGAGATCGCCCGCATCCGCTCGTCCCTGACGGAGGAGCAGCGGAACAAGCCGCGGTATGCCGCCGACAGCCACACGAGGTGGTCCATGTACTTTGCGCGCTGTCGTGGGGAATGGATCGCCTCCGCCAATGGTGCCATCCCCCGCGGCCGCCTCAACGCTGATGGGCGGCGCGAGTGGTGGGGCGTGCCAGGCCGCACCCTCGAGGCCGTCCTCGACCACATCGAGACCGGCAATGTGCCGCGCCTCGAGTACCCGCCGCGGCCGTCCTTCTATCACCGTCGTGGCAGCTCCTGGACGCCGCGGCGAATGGAGCTGGGTCATCCTTGTCGCCGGGCTCCGGCTCGCTGGCGATCCGCCCTGTCAAGCCAGAGCCGGAGGAGACACCGCTCGGGCTCCGCACCCGCAGCGGCGCCCTCGTCATCAACGAGGTGCACAGCCTCCAGCGCTCCCTCCTTTGGTCGGCGAAGCCCGAGCCGGGGCTGCTCCCCGTGAAGCCGGAGCACGTCAATATGGTGGCCCCCGATGACGAGTCCGCCCTCAAGTGGGTGAGGGAGGACTACGTCCGAGAGCAGGTGCTCCGCCAGCGCCGGGTGCGAGGAGGGTAGCGCCATCGTCCTCGATAGCGACGAGGTGGACGAGGCCAGCCCGTCCAGCTCCCCGCCGCGCGTCGGCAACCCTGGCCAGGGCTGCAGCAGGGACGGCGGCGGCACCGGCGAGGCGCGTGACGAGGAAGATGACAACGGTGACGGCGGCGACTACACCGCTTCTGACCTTCTCGGCATGTAGATGGCGGGCGGTGAACCAGCAAGCGCGATGGCTAAGCGTGGTTGCATGTTTTATGTTTTTGTACAAATTTCAATGAAATTTTGCGAGTTCGTGCCAAAATCGCCAAGTTTGCAATATTTTGTGCGAAATATCGCCGAGCCAGCGGCGACACAATGTGGCGGCGGTGAGAGAGAAGTCGCCCCATCGCTAATCTAAGCGCCCCGCCATCTGATGGTAGCTGCAACTTCGTCGGTATTTCCCGGGAGAGGGAGGGATGATGTTGCACATCGGCCGGTGAGTATTTCCTCAGTTATGAAACCAAGGTATCGAACTAGTAGGAGGACCAAGAAACACAACGTAAACATCACTGCGGACAAACAACAACACTTTGCAACCCGACGAGTTAAAGGGGTTGTCAATGCCTTCCATGGTACTGGCGCTGAAGATAGGCAAGCGGACGTGAGGTAAATTGTAGTAGATTGATAAATCGAACCCAAATAAAATAAATAAAGATAAAAGCGCAGCAAGGTATTTTTGTATTTTTAGGTTTAATAGATCTGAATAAAATGCAAAGGAAAAGTTGATCATAAGGCAAATAGATGAGAAAGAAGACCGGGGCCGTAGGTTTCACTAATGGCTTCTCTCGAGAAAAAATAGCAAGCGGTGGGTAAACAAATTATTGTTGGGCAATTGATAGAACTGTAAATAATTATGGCGATATCCGAGCAATGATCATTACATAGGCATCACGTCCAAGATTAGTAGACCGACTCCTGCGCATCTACTACTATTACTCCACGCCGACCACTATCTAGCATGCATCTAGTGCATTAAGTTCATGGAAAGCGGAGTAATGCAATAAAACGATGACATGATGTACACAAGATCTGTTTATCTATATGGCGGTAGATATAGATATTGTCTTTTTATCCTTAGTAGCAACGATACATACGTGTCGGTTCCATTTCTGTCACTGGGATCGAGAACCGTAAGATCAAACCCACTATCGGGCACCTCTTCCCATTGCAAGATAAATAGATCAAGTTGGCCAAACAAAACCCAAATATCGGAGAATAAATACGAGGCTATAAGAGATCATGCATATAAGAGATCAAAGAAACTCAAATAAATTTCATGGATATAAAAATATATAACTGATCATAAACTCAAAGTTCATCAGATCCCAACAAACACACCACAAAAAGAGTTACATCATATGGATCTCCAAGAGACCATTGTATTGAGAATTCAGCGAGAGAGAGAAAGCCATCTAGCTACTAACTACGGACCCGAAGGTCTACAAAGAACTACCCACGCATCATTGGAGAGGCACCAATGGAAGTGGTGAACCCCTCCGTGATGGTGTCTATTTGGATCTGGTGGTTCTGGACTCTGCAGCGGCTGGATGAATATTTCATTGACTCCCCTAGGGTTTTGGTATTTTTGGGGTATTTATAGAGCAAAAAGGCAGTCCGGGGGGCACCCGAGGTGGGCACAACCCACGGGGCATGCACAGGCCTCTGGCGTGCCACTGGTGGGTTAATGCCCCTGAACACCACCCAGTGCAACCAGGGCCCATGGCCTTCTTTCTGGCCCATAAAAAATCATCGTGAAGTTTCGTGGCATTTGGACTCCGTTTGATATTGATTTCCTGCGATGTAAAAAACATGGAAAAAACAGCAACTGGCACTTGGCACTATGTCAGTAGGTTAGTACCAAAAATGATATAAAATGATTATAAAACATCCAATATTGATAATAAAACAGCATGGAACAATCGAAAATTATAGATACGTTGGAGACATATGAGCATCCCCAAGCTTAACTCCTACTCGTCGTCGAGTAGGTAAGTGATAAAACAGAATTTTTGATGTGGGGTGTTGTTCCTCAAGTCATATCATATTCTTTTCTTTATAGCATGGACATTTGGAGTTTTATTGATTCAAAGCAATAGTCTAGTTTTGACATAATAATTTAGATACTCAAGCATATCAACAAGCAACCATGTCTTTCAAAATATCAATGCTAAAACAAGTTATCCCTAGCCCATCATGCTCAAACATTGATCCATTCATGAAACAAACTCAAATATTAACTACACCCAGTACTTGAGCATGATCATATTGCCTCCTAGTTGGTGCTTTTATGAGAGAAGATGGAGACTCAAATTTCAAAATAAAAATTGCATAAAGTAAAGAAAGGCCCTTCGCGGAGGGAAATAGGGATTTGTAGAGGTGCGAGCTCAAAGTGAAAGATTAGAGATAAAAGCATTTTGGGAGGTGTATCCATCCCCCAACGAAAATGACTTAGAGTTCCGAACACTTGCCATCTAGATATGCCATAGGCGGTTCCCAAACAGAAAATAAATTTTATTCCTTTTTCCACCATACATTCACTTTCCATGACTAACCATATCCACGGGTGCCCTCCATACCAACACTTCCCAAGGAATTTATTATTTGAGAACATAAAGTAAATTCAATTTTTTTTTTTGCATTTCGGGACTGGGTATCCCTAATACCTTTGCCTTACTCTCGTGCAATGACAAGTGAATAAACACTCATCTTGAGAATAACACATCTAGCATGGAAAATATTAGCCACCCGTTATCGTTCATGAAACAAACACACAAAAGAAGTTTATTTTAAAAATTAGAGATGACACATGCAAATTTTGTTAGAACGGCAAAGAATACCGCACATAGGTAGATATAGTGGACTCATGTGGCAAAACTAGTTTAAAAGGATTTTGGATGCACAAGTAGAGATCATACTTAGTGCAAAATGAAGGTTAGCAAAAGATGGCAAAAGAATACGCATATAGGTAGATATAGTGGACTCATGTGGCAAAACTGGTTTAAAAGTTTTGGATGCACAAGTAGAGATCATACTTAGTGCAAAATGAAGGCTAGCAAAAGATTGGGAAGCGACCAACTAAAAGCGAATAATCTCATAAGCAAGCATTAAGCATAATTAACACGAATAATGCACCACAAGTAGGATATAATTTTCATTGCATGATTACTGAATTTCTTGCATGCATAGGCAATCACAAACCTTAACACCAATATTCTTACTAGAGCACAATTACTCACCAACATAACTCACATATCACATCATCATATCTCAAAACTATTACTAAGAATCAAGTTCATTTTGTCCAATGATATTCATGACATTTTTTTATTTCTTTATCCTTCTTGGATATCCATCACTTTGTACTAATTTTCATGAGTTGCTTTTCATGAGCTCAAACAAATATAAGTGAAGATCATGAGCATAACAAATTTTCTTTCTCTCAAAATATTTTAAGTGAATCAAGAGAGAATTTCTTAAAAATTTAACTGACTCTCAAATAAATCTAAGTTAAGCAAGAGAGTATTTCTTCAAAAATAACAAAGCACGCCATGCTCAAAAAGATATAAGTGAAGCACTAGAGCAAGTCCATTGCTCATAAAAGATTTAAGTGAAGCATAGAGAGCAATTCTAACAAGTCATCATATAATTTTGGCTCTCTAAGAAAGGTGTGTCCAGCAAGGATTGATGACTTAAAACACAAAATAAAACAAGCAAAGACACATATCATACAAGACGCTCCAAGCAAAACACATATCATGTGACGAATAAAAATATAGTCTCGAGTAAAATACCGATAGTTGTTGGAAGAAAGCGGGGATGCCACTCGGGGGCATCCCCAAGCTTAGTTGCTTGCTCATTCTTGGATAATAGCTTGGGATGTCGGGGTATCCCCAACTTAGGCTCTTACATCCTTCCTTTATCCATCGTAAGATAACCCAAAACTTGAAAATTTCAATCACACAAAACTCAATAAAACCTTCATGAGATCCTTAGTGTAAGAAAAATAAACTACTACTATAAGTGTTGTATCAAACCAATTCTTATTTTGTTTTTGTGTTATATCTACTGTATTACAACTTTTCTATGGAAAAAATTTATCAAAGAAAACCATAGAGCCATCAAAATAGGCACACAACATGAAGAAAACAGAATCTGTCAAAACAGAACAGTCTGTAGCAATCTGACTTAAACGAAAACTTCTGGAACTCCAAAAAATCTGAAAAAATAGGACGACCTGAGCAATTTGTAAAATAATCTTATGAAAAAAGAATCAGGGCAAAAGATCTTTCTGAATAAAAATGGGAATTAATTTCTTAAGCACAAAGTTTCTGTCTTTTTTAGCAAGATCAAACAACTACCACACAAGAAGATCCTATTGGTTCTACTTGGCATAAAAACTAACTAAAACACAAAACAGACAATCATAACAGTAGCATAATTGTGTAAACACACAAGAACATAAATCAAAAAGCAAAAATAAATTTATTCATTGGGTTGCCTCCCAACAAGCGCTATTGTTTCACGCCCCTAGCTAGGCATAAGATTTCAACGATGCTCACAAGAAAGATAATAATTGAAACACAAAGAGAGCATCATGAAACATGTGAAAAACACATTTAAGTCTAACATACTTCCTATGCATAGGAATTTTATAGGAAAATAAATTGTCAAGACAAGAAATATCTAGCATATGCAAACACTACAAAAAAAGACACATCCGTGACATTTCGGGCGAACGAAAAAAATATGTCATACATATGACACTTCTATGGCGATAATTGTGACAAAACCGGTATCAACATAGATGTGGTGGGCTCCTACTTCTATGACAAAAAATCATGATAGAAAATGGGCTTTTAGTCACAGGCGGGCGGAGCAGCTGCATGACATTCTTTGGGCCGTCCATGACGGAAAAACCGTGGTAGAAGCGAGGGAGGAAAATTTGGGGAGTTCGATTACGGTGGTAGGTCGGGGCGGCGATGTGCGTTTCTCTCGTTACGTCTCTGGCGTGTGTGCGAGTGTTAGCTCTAACGAACCCAAGCGGCGTTGGGATCTAGCGAACCAGTGATTTGCTGCGAGCTCTGGCGTTCTTGAACCCGGCGATCGATCGATGGCTAATGCTGAACCCGATCGGCGATTCCTTGGCTCTTCTTTGCTAAGCTGAAGCCGATCGATCTTTGCCTCTAGATGAGCAGTTAGCATTGCGGGGGGGTTGGATGAACAGTTCCTAGTGGGGGTGGATGAACAGGACCCGTGGTGTTGCCTCTGGATGAACAGGACCCGTGGTGTGGTGGAGGCTGGATGAGCGATGAAGCGGTGGAGGGTGCCCGTGGAGGGTGGATGAAACGGCACCCGTGGTGTGGAGGGCAGGATGAGCAGTGAGCGGTGGAGGGTGCCCGTGGGTGGTGGTTGACCAGGACCCGTGGTGTGGAGGGCTGGATGAGCAGTGAGCGGTGGAGGGTGGTTGAGCGATGGCCCGGTGGAGTAGCGCGGTGGAGGCTGGATGAGCAGGAGCCCGTGGAGGTGGAGGAGGTCGGCGTTGGATGAGCGATGGGTGTGGAGGCTGGAGGGTCGCGGTGGAGATGAGCAGTATCCGTGGAGTCCGTTTTGCGTTCGCCCACCCCTCGATGAACAGGACCCCGTTTGACCGTGGCGCTCCAACATAAGTCCGTTTCCTCCGTTTTGCGATGCACACCCTCCCGATCAACGGGACCCCGTTTGACCGTAGGAGGTCCGTTTCCTCCGTTTTGCGATGCGCGGACCCTCCCGATGAACAGGATCCCGTTTGAGCGTGGCGGTCGAACACAAGGCCGTTTCCTCCGTTACTGCGATACGTCGAGCCTCGTTTCCATCACTGTTCCATCAAGCCCTCCCGATGAACACGACCCGCATTCCGTTCCGACCCAGCCGCGTTGCCTCCCGATGAACGCGGCGCATTCCGTTGCCTCCCCATGAACACGGCAGCGGCGCTGTTTCTCGTTCAAGACCCAGCCATGTACGAGCCCTCGCCGTACTTATGCCGCAGTGGCGTTCGAGACCCGCTGTATGTACACATACGTGGCGTATTTTCTTTCTTGCACCACAGCGCCTCTACTACGACGCGTGCGGCGCCTCTACATCCACCATTATATATGCGTACCGTTCGCGACCAGAATGACAGCGCTTCGTACCGCCGACCGGTGGGTCGGTATCGAGCACTTCCTTTCTGCGAAGATGTAGCTGGTGGGTCCCGGATCGGTCGGCGAATCGTTTTTTGCGGACGCACTTCCTTGCGTCGCGAAGATGTAGCTAGTGGGTCCCAGCGGTCGGAGGCTGGTGGGTCCCAGCGATCGAGAACCGTCGTTTTGGTTTTTTGCGGGCGCACTTCCTTGCGTCGCGAAGATGTAGCTGGTGGGTCCCAGGTGTCGAGAGCGAATCGTTTTTTGCGGACGGACTTCCTTGCGTCTGAAGGTGTAGGTGGTGGGTCCCGGCGATCGAGGAAAACATTTTTTAGCGAAATCGGTGGCCCGTCCGGTGGGTCCCATTGTTAGGTGGAGGAATAATTATTTTGCGTAAGGAGGCACTTCCTTCTGCTGCGGTGGACCCGGTATCAACCTCTCCACGTCTGATCCACGTCCGATGGAAGTCGTTCCTTGACCACGTTGACCTACGCGCGCCCGAGAGCACCGAGGCGGTGGGCGGCGGCGAGGGCTAGGAAGGAGACGGCAGCGGAGCGGGAAAACAGCGCGATGGATGCCCAGCGTGAAGTCACGAGAGTTCAACTGGTTCGCTGCGGTGTGAGGCTGCCGTCGCCATGCAGAATAATAGGGGTGTGGGTGAGTAGAGGATGGCCTGGCCAGCGGTGGGGAGTAGTAAGGCGGTGAGGCCTCCGCGCATCGCAACCCGACCCGCAGGAGGCAGGAGCACGAGAACACGACCGGCGCTGGTTTGGTAATTTGGAGCAAGAAGACGGAGGTTCAAGAAGCACTCGGCCGTTGGATGGAAATCGCCTGCAGTCCTTTGGAGCTAGAATCGTGCATATTGACTAAGTTGACAAAGCCCTCCATCCCGTCAACTTAGTAGGCCCTAAGTCAGCCTCCACCAAGGTGGGTCCCAGCTAGCGGGGGTATTCATTTTTTGTGCGTAATAAGGAGGCACTTCGGTGGGTCGGTGACAACGAGGGTACATTTTTTAAGTGAAATCGATGGCCCGTCGGGTGGGTCCCGGCACTTTCGGGGAGACGTTTTTTCGTGATATCTTGGTGGGCGTCCGGTGGGTCCCTGCTGTCGGTGGGCGAATAATTATTTTCAGCGTAATAAGGAGGCACTTCCTTGCGGCTGCCGTGGACCGGTGTCGGCCTCTCCGCGTCTGATACTCTTCCGATGGAAGTCGGTCGTTGACCACTTTTTACCACGCCCTTGGCCGAGCACCCGGCGGTGGACAACGGCGAGCATAGGAAGGGACAAGCAGCGAGCCGAGGAACCACGGCGGTGGATGCCTGCGGAGAGAATCTGGCGTTCACCGTTTCGGCTGCGGTGTGAGGCTGCCGTCGCCGCAGAATAACAGGGGGTGTGGGTGAGTAGAGGGATGCCCTGGCCAGCGGTGGGAGTAGTAGGGGGCACTGAGGCCTGCGTGGCAGCACCGCCGGCCACGGGAGGCGGGAGTAGGCGGTTCCGCCGGTGCTGCTTTGGCGGCTGGAGCAAGAAGATCAGAGATTGAAGAAACACGACGGACGTTGGATTGACATCCAACGGTTACGTCTTCTTGAATCGTTTGTTGACGTATATAATAACTAAAAAATCTTGCATATGCGTCAACTAAACAGGCCCACAAGTCAGACCACACCCTCTTTTTTATATAATTTATATATAGCTCATGGCAACTTCTTATGCAATTTATTGCAGTCATTTTTTTTGGTTGGCCAGGGCCAATTTCGTATATTTTTGTGGGTTCCAAACTATTTTTAATACCGAAATGTCCAGCCATATTTAAAGTACTTTGAAGATATATTTAAATTAGGTTAATGCCCAGTGAAATAGGAATCTGAAAATGTGATAAAATTCAGAAATTATAAAGTAATCGGCAATTTGTCATCTGTTTTTATATTTACAACACATTTCATATTACTTTCAAGATTTGCAGGCGTCTTGAAAGAGTTGCAGCCCATCAGGGCGTAGAAAAATAAGTAGGCCTGGATTGGGTATTCTTCAGAAAAAATAAACTGGGCTCATTTTCACAAAGAAAAAAATAGCTGGGCTGGGCACATGGTGAACATAAAATATAAGCACAGGCTAGGCGGGCCTGACCAGTTCAAACCTACTCCGTCTCAACAATACCAAACAAAAAATACTGCTCGAGTAGCTCGTCCCGGTGTCGGCCGATCTTGTGTTGTTCTCTTGTCTATTGACTATATCGCTCACAATGTCGTGGGTCCCGGATGTCACGAAAACACTAGGAGGAAGCATTTTATTTTTCCATACGCTAACGTGGTGGGCCCCTCTGTCATCCTCTCCGTATACTTACGCGATTCCTGTTGTTTGTTGACCATGTTGACAAACGAGAGGCGGCGCCGTGTGGCGCCTGCATGTGGACGTCGGCGTTAACGATTTAGGAGGCGGTGGGGCGGCGCTGCGTCTTGTGCAAAGCGCGCCAGCCGTGGGAGGCCGAGGCGGCGGCCCAGTGGCGCTAGTTTGGTTTGGCGGCGGTGGATGAAGACAGGACTGAAGAAACACAACGGTTGTAAAAAGCATCGAGTACTTAACAACCTTACTTTGAAACCAGCGAGGGCACTTAACAACCAAAGCTGAAAGCAGTATGAGTACTTATACAGGTTCAACCGTACAAAGCACGCCTCGAGCGGTGCTACTTTGCCTCTGATTAACCAAGGGTGAGGCCGCCAAGCCCAGGACAAGGCCAGGCGCCACCCCGCGCATCCACAACCTTCTGAAAGCGGCTTCATCTCACAATGTGGTCAATAAACAGGATATTCGTTTTAGAGCCATGGAAAAGCATGAACATAATCTTCTGTCCAATTCTCCAAGATGGACGGGCCTTCATTATTTGAGACCACCCATGAATAAGTATCTTTTCACCTCCAAGGGGAATTGAGTAGGTCGACATAAACATCATGTTGTGATCAAGCGCAAATCTGACCCGACCATGGTCAGGGGCATCTGTATAGGAACAATAGAACTTCGGCAGTTCTGTTTCAAGAAGATCACAGCTGTAAAACTGTGTATAAGCAATAGTTTATGAACAACATATATAACGAGAAAACAGCTCGTACCATAAGTTTCTCGACACGGTTGGACCTGTTCAGCGAGTGCAGCGATGGCACACATATCCCGTGGCCTTCCACCATTGAAAGCGCCCCACAAGGACCTCAAGGCGATCAATAAAGTGTAGGAACTTGTGGATGTCGATCGATCAACCGGTGCCATTAGTAACAGCCGAGTTATTACTGAGTAACAAACCAGCCTTAACTCTGAAAAAACCTACGTGCCACCAATTATAAGTAAATATTAGTTAGAAGTAGCATCTTAGTGAGAGATTCGTTGCTACTTCTAAAGTTAAGTGTGATTAGTTAGACAGAATAGGTGGATTAAGAAGTAATCAAGGCAACAAGAAAGAACCGGATACAAAACTAACATGGATGAACAATTGGAGCGGCGTGGGGTGGAAGATCGCGGTGAAGATGAGACCAGGTTCTGCTATTTCCATCAACATTCGATCGTAACTTTCAGTCCGTAACACTTGAGAAAGTTTATCCAAGTTCGGCCATAAAAAGTAGTGATCTTCTTGGTTCATAGACAACTCGAAACTTATATCCATGGCTTGTCCTCACCGTGACCATTAAACTAGTGTATTCAGTTATGGCAAGGCGAGCATCTTAGTACATGTGTTACGGCGAGCAAATAATACCTGCGGGAAAAATAATATGAGAACACGGCATGTTCAAAAAGCCCCACCTCCGGATAGAAAAGAGGATTCTAGGAACATCTTGCGGCGTTTCAAAATGTTGTGTTAGGATGAGAAGGAACAAGTGTGGCGTCTACTTGGCGTAGAAACACTGTAGGGTACTCGCACTTTGGGCCTGCAAATGAAACACACAGATTGATGGGAAGAAAAAATGCATCAGGCGGTGGCTGCCATCCTAGGATTACTGCGACCAAGGGACTTGGGTTTATCGGGATGGATGAAGAATTCATACCTGGTTCTCCATTAGAAAACCCTATGCAATGCCGAAAAGGGTTTTCTCTGAACAAGCGAGCGAGGAAAGGCGATTCAGGCCCGGTGAAATATTGCCGCCGTCCGTCCGACTTCTTGCTAAAAGGCTGGAAAGGGGGTTGTGATTTGACGGCTCATTGGGCATTCTGCGGCACTATGACGGGTGTGTCTACCGTGAAGTTGTGCACTCTAATTTGTGCATATAGTACGTGGACCCGTTATCGGTTGCCCCACATCATCGTGAAAGGAAGTAGAAAGATAGGAGTAACTAGTTACACATAAATATATCTTTTGTGAGAGATACTCCCACTCTAAAGAAATATACAAATCTTTTATATCACAGGCTCACCTTGCGAGAAATATACTCCCTACGCAATGCACGGGCATTATGGGGTTCAACTTTTTATGGGGTTCAGCTGAGAATATAATACTCGGATAGGCTCACAGTTACGGACTTTGGGCTGCGAGCCGACCACTGCATGTTTGAGGCCCATGTGTTCTACCTCGGCGCTTTTCATATTAGCGACGATCGTGCAGTGCGCTGGTTTTAGATCTTGTCATAAAGCGAATACACAAAATTGAATAAAGCACAGCATTGTTGGAATGAAATCGAACAGGTTCCTAACCAGCAATCGAGTTGCAATTCTATCAACAATATACCATGTGATAAATAATCTTTGTCGTACTACTTATACACAGGGACACTTGTTTGACATGCCACATTATAACATCAAAATCTCTCGGAGGATAGATCAGTTCGGCGATTCGTGCTGCTAATTTCAAAGTTGATTTGGACCAGCTCTCCTTGCCGAGAAAGTTCGATTTTGACATCATCCCCTACATAAAGATATGATTTAGATTTGAACCTTGACCATTGTCGGTGTCAAAACGGCGGATCTCGGGTAGGGGTCCCGAAGCTGTGTCTAGGCGGATGGTAACGGAGACAAGGGACACAATGTTTTACCAGGTTGGGCCCTCTCGATGGAGTAATACCCTACTCTGCTTGATTAATATTGATGATATGGGTAGTACAAAGTAGATCTACCACGAGATCAAGGAGGCTAAACCCTAGAAGCTAGCCTATGGTATGATTGTTGTTAGTCCTCTGGACTAAAACCCTCAGTTTATATAGACACCGGATAGGTTAGGGTTACATATAGTAGGTTACAATGGTAGGAGATCCACATATCCGTATCGCCAAGCTTGCCTTCCATGCCAAGGAAAGTCCCATCCGGACACGGGACGAAGTCTTCAATCTTGTATCTTCATAGTCCAGGAGTCCGGCCAACGGTGATAGTTCGGCTATCCGGACACCCCCTAATCCGGGACTCCCTCAGTAGCCCCCGAACCAGGCTTCAATGACGAAGAGTCCGGTAGCGTAGTTTGTCTTGACATTGCGGCGGGTTCTTCTCCAAATTCCATATACTTGTCGAATAGTGTCAAACTACGGTAAATGCTGCGCTCCTTGGCTTCTCACGCCCAATAATGGCCATCTTCACGTGTTTGAATGAATCTGAAAAGCCAGGTATTTTACTTACCCCCTAGCTGCATAAATGAGGCACGCCTATAAAAGGGCGAGGATCTAGATCTGAGTCACACCATCCCCCTCATGAGCTTTCATTGGGCGCCTCGAGCAAACCCATTCCATCATGGGCCGGTCGGCCTGGCTCCTCCTCTCGCGCTCCCAGCCCTCGGCACAGAAGTGGGAGAAAGCTCGATCCCGCATAGCGAGCTAGCTATACTCAAACCAAAGGATTTCTTCCCCGGCCTTCATGGTTCAGTTGAGCGGACTTGCCACCTACAGAGGCGGAAAGCAAGCGGAGAGTGTCCCGATCCCTCTAAAGGAAGCGGGTGTGATTTATCTCTTATCTAGTAAGAGATTGGTTCCCATCCATCCGTTTCTCAAGGGCTCTTGGAGTTCTCTGACCTCAGTTGAACCACCTTCGCTGCCTCCATTTTTCACATCGCGGGCCATTGGCCCTTGCGAACTGTTCTTGGCGTCGAGGCTCATTTTGCGTTGTGGAAGAGATTATTCTGCCTAGTACCCCGTTCTCATGAGGGTCAATATATCAAGTGGCGGAGGCGAACTATGGCGTGTCGCCGGGACGGATATCTATCCGGAACCCCGAAAGCGTCGAAGACTGGCCTTGAATGGTTTTACATGGAGGGCGTCCGCTGCGGATCTGTTGGATCGGCCTTCGGAGTTAGCAGTGCTCCTCGAAGAAGCGCCTAAAGTGGCGCCCACGGGCCCAGAGGAAAATGACCGGGATGTCCTTTACTTGATTAGCGAATAAGATTCTGGCTCATGCGGATTGACCATGATTGAGTCATGGCAATCTGCATTATGAAAGTGCAGCCGCTCAATATAGAGGCCACCCATGTGGGACTTCAGCGGGGAGGGCGATGCCACCGCCATAGCCACAAAGGGCGAGATCGGTCACGAACTGGTGAAGACCTTATGCGCCATGTATAAAGGGAGGAGGAGGATTTTCTCGCGTCAATCCTTGGCGAGTTTTCTTGAATAATCCTCAAAGTTGGGTAAGCAAACATCTTTGTGGCCTGTCGATCCATGTTCCGTGGTTAAATATCTCATTTCATGGTTTCTGCGCGAGAAGCTGCGCCGAACCGTGGAGAAGATACACAGCCGCCCCACAACCGAGGATCCGGAATGGTCCCTTGATCCGGCCTCACGAAGAGGATCCGGATATAAAGGTGGAGTTGATCGGCGGGGTGTTCCACCAACTTGCATTGACAATGCTTTGGTTGCCATTATGGCGATTACCGAATACTTCCAGCCTCACGAAGTGCTTGAGACGAGGTTCAATACTCGATAATGACCCATCCGTGCTTATTTTTTATCACGTATACCAATGGTGTTTCGCGAGGTGCCTTTGAGGCGAGAAGCCGAGCCAGCGGCGGCTATCAACAAAGGCGTCTGGCCCATGATCTAAAAAAGTGCGGTCCGGATCGAGACTCCGCCCGCAGCGGTATGGCGTGTCACCATATTCGGAGTGATTCACTGGGCAGCGTACTAATCTGGTGCTCCTTCAGGAAAAAAGCTCGCCGGGTGAGTCGGAGGTTATAATCGAACCTCCATGCCCGGGCTCCAAAGCGGGTCCGGAAGCGGAGGCGAGCACGAGGCTTCGCGGATGCTCCTCCGACGGAGGATGCCGACAAATTATCGCCACCAACTCCGAGGTGGAGAGCAACATGAATCACAGTGCGCCGGACGGTTCTTCGTGGCGCATGTTACTCCCTAGAGGCCTTGAATGCCTTCAATTAAAGGAGATCGCGTGCCGCTCAAGATGGTCTAGCTAGAGCCCACGGAGTAGTATGTAAAGGACATCTGGGTAAGGAAATTTGTGATTATATATGCAGTAGCCCCGAGACTTAAAATAGTTAGAATAACTGATTTAAGGATCATTTGCTATCTGAATCTTACAAAAAAGAATACCCATTGTCCGGGGCTTGAAGAATGCAAGGCCCAACTTGAGGCCGCACTAGCCGCTTCTGAGGAGCCACGAGACCCCCTCGGTAATATATTCTTCAAAAGATAAATAGTTTATGAAGTCTGGCGTGTGTGTAAATCGACAATAATATTGCGGATGGCGCGCACTAGATCGGACAAGCAACAGCTCGGCCTTGACTAAAGGCGGCGAGGCGTGCTACGAGTCTTGGTAGGAGAAAAATAACCTCAAGATGCCAACACCCAACTGGGTGAGGAACTAAGGATGTTAGTGCCCGGTTATGCGACTCCGTAAAGGAGAATCGGCGGCTTCGTCGCGGCATTTTCGATAAGTGCTTGGCGAACTTTGAAAGAGTTCGTGAGGAAGGCGACTAACATAAACATGTATGTAGGTTTGCTCATAGGTCGTCACGAGGAGGAGATGCAGTTCTTGGGTGATCTTCTTCCCGAACTGCGTCGGCTACTGCGAACGAGTTCGGGGTGATGAAAAGCGTCGGCCAGGCCTTGTGGCCATCTATCTCCTGCCGAAGGCATTGGGGAGCTAAGCGGAAGCGGCTTCAAAGAACGGCAATGGTAGCGCCCGACTATGGAAGATATCGGCCTGCCGTCAAGGTGCGAGGAGGCTGAGGCCATGGTAAAGGCAGCGGTACACAAAGGCTGACCCAAACCACATGGCGAGTCGGACTGTGGGGCTGATGGGAAGGAGATCCTGTAAGCTTAGTGTGCGGCCAAGTAGAATTGGCATAAGTATTCCCAACAAGATGGTATTGAAGAGGAATACAATGAGTCGAGTTGACTATGTAATTGAATATGACATGAAAAATGTCTTCTAGCGGATTGTAGATCGTTTGTCATAGCGGACCTTTTAAGCCGACCTCGGGACCCAATAGTCCGGTGTGTCGAATACCCTCGTGGTTATATAAGAACGGGGCATGCATGGAGACAAAGGCGTAGGGGTCATTATTGTTGTATCGGACAAAGTGCCCAACTAGTTATGTTATATTACATGGATAGTAAGAAACATCTTCCGGGAGAATAGTTCGTTAAGGGTTCCTTTACATTGGGAGGCATGCCTAAAGTGCATGTCGAAACTGCTAAGAAGAGCAGAAAATCATCAGGGGCAGATGGATAAATAGTTAAAATCATCTTTCAGTTCACCGACGAATATTCCCTTAAAGCGCTAGCTTTGGCTTCACCCAGTCGAGGTAGAAATCCGGTGACCGGCGATAACAATCACGAGAGGTGCTCCTTTACCACCTAGCTGAACAATCGGGAGCGTAGGGGTAAGCCGCAGGGGGCTAAACAAGCAACTTGGCCAAAACTTAAGTCACATCGATGCATATAATGGTGAATAAAAGGTACATGCGGAAGTTTGACACATGTGTTGGGCATGAAGCCCGTATAAATAAGCTTTTGTTAAAGAAGCCCCGAGGTATAATGGCGCGGACATAGCGTCAAGTATCTTGAACAAAGCATAAGCGAGCCTCTAAAGGCTTCAAGAAGGAGGAGGAAGGAGAGAAATAAAAGACAGCAAAAATAGAAAATGTGGGCGGAGGAAGGAGGCGAACTTGGAGTCGGCGCTTAAGCGTAGAATCTTCGTAGGCAGGTTGCGTTCCATGGGTTCGGCTCGAGTCGGTTATCCGTCGTTTCGCGGATGGTATGCTCCGCCCGGTCGGGACCTGGTCTATGATGAAGGACCTTCCATTTGGGCTTGAGTTTGTCCTTTTCTTGTCCGGCGCGTAGAACTAGTTTGCCAGCGTTGTAAGCTTTGGCCCGTACTTCCCTGCTTTGATATCTTGAGCCTGCTGTTAATAAAATCACGGAGCGAGCTTTTGCCACGTCGCTCCTCCTCCAATCGTCCAAACTGTCCTGCCGATCGAGCTCGGCTTCTCTTTCTTCATACATGCGCCTTGGTGAGTCATGTATTATGTCATGAGGCAAGACTGAATGGTGTGAATCGGTGAAATGCGATTTGGCGTGGTGCGCAGCCCCAGTCTGGTCGAGCTCCTCAACCCGGTCGTGTTAGATTCCTTGAGGACCGCACTAGTGCGGGTTTAATGCCGCTCATGATTAGACCGTTTGCTCGCTTCGACTTGACCGTTGGTTTGAGGTGATAGGCGAGGCGTGTCGAGCTTGATGCCCATGTTTTTGCACCATAATTTGACTTCATCGGCCGTGAAGTTGGTGCCGTTATCGATGATGAATCTGTGGGGACACTTTGTAGCGGTGCACTACCCGATATGAAGTCTATCACCGGTCCGGATTGGCCGTTTTATGAGCTTGGCCTCTATCCATTTGGTGAATTTATCCACCATGACCAATAGGTATTTTTGCTTGTGGGTTCCTCCTTAAGGGGTCCAACCATGTCAAGCCCCTAGACATGACGGCGGTGATGGGCATAGTTTTGAGGTGGTGGGTGGCATGTGGCTTTGGTTAGCAAAAGGCTGGCAACGCATCGTTGGACTAAATCATGCGCATCTGCCGGGCCGTCGGCCAATAGAATCATGTCGGAAGGCCTTTCCTACAAGGGCCGGGCTGCGGCGTGGTGCCCACCTAGTCGGCATGAATTTCAGCCGGGAGGTTTCGCCCTTCCTCTTGAGATACACCTTTGAAGGACTCGGTTGTGCTTTTCTTATAAAGCTCTCCCTCATGGACTTTATAGGCTTTAGATCGCCCGTACTATGAGCGAGCCTCATTTTGGTCTTGAGGAGTTCCTGCCTAGTTAGGTAGGCTAGGAATGGTTCCGTCCGCGGTGATAGCCGCCATTATTTAGTGGGCGGAGGTGTTATCGGTGGCGAGCCTCCGATTGTGTCAGTGTTGGCGTCGAGGCGGTGCGGTTGGGTCAGATTGTTATTTCGGACTCCCCTTCCCATAATGCGGATGGCTTGAACATCCGTTCGGAGAAGATGTTAGGCGGGGCGGCATCGCGTTTTGCACCGATGCGTGCCAATATGTCCGCCGCCTGGTTGTTATCCGGGCTATATGATGAAATTGAGCCCTTGAACCGTCTGACATTTTAGGACCGCATTGCGGTATGCTGCCATTTCAGATCTTTGGCATCAAAGTCTCCGTTTATTTGAGATATCGCGAGGTTGAATCGCGCACCTCTAGGCGTTTAATGCCCATGGAGACTGCCATCCGGAGGCCCATGCGGAAGGGCCTCGTATTTGGCTGTGTTGTTGGAGTCCGTATACATTATCCCGAAGGGCGTATTGGGTACTGTCCCCGGTTGGGGACGTCGAGGCGACGCCAGCCCGAGGCGGCCAACATTTTGGAGCCGTCAAAGTGCATGATCAATTGGAGTATCGCCGTACTCTTTAAGGAGTTGACTTCGGTCCATCGACCACGAAGTCGGCCAAACCTGCGACTTGATAGCTAAATGCGTGGCTTATAGGTTATGTCGAATGGAAGGAGCTCTATGGCCCATTTAGCAATCCGGCCTGTCGCGTCGCGATTGTTTATAATGTCGTTAAGAGAATTGCCGGAGGCTACCGTTATCGAACACTCTTGAAAGTAGTGTCGCAGCTTCGGGATGCCATGAACACATATGCTATCTTTTGATAATGTGGGTGCAGGACTTGCATGGAGTTAGGACAGTGGACACATAATAAACAGTTTTTGAAGAGGGGAACGGTGTCCGTCCGTTTCTCGTTCGACGATGAGCACCACGCTGACAACTTGATGTCTTGCGGCGATATATAATAACATTGGTTAGCCCACGTTAGGCGCGGCCAGAACGGTTGTTGCCAATATGGCTTTTATTTCTTGAGTCCGGCCGTGGTGGCATCCAATCCACTCGAAGTGTTGATCTTGGAGGAGGAAGCGGTAAAGAGTAGCGCCTTTTCTCCCAAGCGGAAATAAAGCGGCTTAGAGCCGCTCGCATCGATCAATTTTGTATTTGTTTGAGGTCTTTTGGAATATCAATTGTGTGAGCTCGGATCTTGGCTGGGTTTGCTTCAATTCCTCTACGGACACAATGAAGCCAGGAGCTTTCCGGTTGGAGCAGCGAAGCGCATTTTCGGATTGAGCTTAATGTCATATTTTGAAGATTGTGAATGTGAGCCTCAAATCGTCTACTATAGTTTGACATGCTTGGATTTGTGACCACGTCATCTACATATGCTTCCTTTGTTTTGCCGATCTGGTTTGCGGACATATGTCGAATCATGCTTGTTGATATATTGCGCCCGCGTTTTTTGCCTGAAGGGCATTGTGTTGAAGCAGAATGGGCCATATGGAGTGATGAATGCTGTTGCAGCTTGGTGCAGCTCCGCCATCTTGATTTGGTGGTAGCGGATGCAGCGTCGAGAAGCACAATGAGTGGTGTCCTGCTTTGTAGCGTCGATAATTTGATCAATGCGAGGAGAAGGATCCTTTGGGCAAGCCTTATTAAGGTCTTTGAAATCAACACATAGGCGCCAGATTTATCCTTCTTTGGTACCATCACCAGGTTTGCTAGCCAGTCCGGATGTTTTATATCTCCGATGAATCCGGCTTCCAGAGTTTAGCTAGCTCCTCTCCCATGGCTTATCTCTTGGGTTGGGAAAAGCGCGAAGAAACTGTTTGGTAGCTTGAATCCTTTTAGGATATTTAGGCTGTGCTTTCGGCCAGCCGGCGTGGGATTCTGGCATGTCTGAAGGGTGCGGCAAAAGCATCGATTTTCTCGTGAGAAATTCTCGTAGTCTGGCGTCTACATCGAGGGTTTAATTATTGCCCCAATGGAGCCCGTCTTTGCGAGGTCCGTTGGGTGGACTTGGAATTTGACTATTTCATCCGCTGGTTTAAAGAGGTGGACTTGGATCTTTTATCAAGTATCACATCGTCCCTGTTCACCGTGGGCGCATCGCGATGAGTTCCTCGACGCATAAGGCCGGATAGTGCCTCGAGGGCTAGTGCGGCTGTCTTGTTTTGTAGCGAGTGCTATGTTGGATCACTAGCGAGTGATGATTCCGTTAGGTCCGGGCATTTAAACTTCATGTACCCATAATGGGGTATAAGCTTGAAAATTGTGAATGCCTCTACGCCCTAATAAAGCGTGATATCCGGCTGCTTTGAGCAGGGCCACTTGAAATGTGACCTCCTCGGACACTGTAATTGTCCGTGAGCGCACACACTAAGTCGGTGTGATTTTTCTGTGCAGCATGCTTCCGGCTAGGGATTATTCCTCTAAAGGTTGTGCTGCTTAGCTCAATGCAGGTTCAGAGTCTATTTCCATTTTCGGAGGGTTTCCTCATAGATGAGGTTTAGTCATTGCCGCCATCCATGAGTACCTTAGTAAGTAACCATCAACTAATGGGCCGAGGACCAATGCGGTGGTGCTCGGGCTGTTGAATTTGGGTTAAATCACTTGGCATTAAAGGTAATAGCCGTGTCCTCCATGGATTTATTGTTGCTACTTGGTAGACTTGACAAGGTTGCTTGAGTGTTCGTTTATATATTATTTGATCTGAAAGTCTCGAAGACTATTAACACCCGTCTTGGTGTTCTTTGGGCTGGGATTACGAAGCTAGAAGCTCTTAGCCACTTTTGGCCACTGTGGTAGTATCCAACATGCTCGAAGGCTATGAGTTGGAGTGGCGCCCTCGGTGCTATGAATTTTGCGGGGTCCGTTTAGCCAACCCTCGATGCTGGTTCCATTACCCTTTAGGAGTTTTGGTTTTGGTGTTTAACCGGTGCTTGGTGATGATGCACCCTTTTATTTCGTCTAGAGGATGTATTTAGGAGGCGGATTATCCCAAAATTTACTTCGGTTTCAAGCACTCTCATCATGCACGTACTTTTGTACTATGGTCACCAAGTCGAGCAAAGCGTGTAATTTCATGACGACTTATGGCGTTTAGGATTCCTTGTGCAATTATTGCAAAAAAAGTGGGATTGCGTCCTCCTCTTGGCGATCCTTTATCCTGTCCATAACCGGGAGGAATCGGCGATAATGATGTCTTTGTTTCAGCGGGCTCTTGCCGATTTGAGGATAGATCGCTAATGTTTGGGTGGGCGGGTGGAACTAGATCCGAACCCGTCAATTTAAGACTCGAGGGCGAAGTTTCCGAACTTCGGAAGTTTGGATTTTGAATGCTATCAATGAATCAACCGCCGCTGACTTTAAGTTCGAGGGCTTGATCGACATCCGTCCCTCTGCGGGAATCCGGCATGGAGGGATCGGGGAATCGAGGCGTAGCTAGTCCTTAAGATAGAAGAAGAATCGCGCATTGCTCCTCTATCACAGCAACATGATGGGTAGCACAGGGAAGTTGATCTCTCGAGACCGGTTTTAGAGCCAATCCGATGCGTAGTACGTATGCAAGCGACTCGAGGCGGCGATCACGATCAAGAGCTTCGTTTACGGAGGAGGCTCGATCGGATCTAACTATTCGGCAAGTTCGAATTAACGTGAAGATTGGTTTCGATGACTCGAGAAGTCATCGTGGCGTGATAGCCGAGGCTGGCGGTTATAAGAAAACCACCTAGCGAAGAGTCGACGGTGGCCAAGGCTCCTTTGGCGATAGTATAAATCTTTGAAGATGGGATGAGGCATCCTTCCTGGCGGCTACGGAAGGAACTCTCAATGAAAGCACCAATGTCGATGTCAAAACCGGCGGATCTCGGAGTGGGGGTCCCCAAGTATGCGTCTAGGCGGATGGTAATAGGAGACAAAGGGACACAATGTTTTTTACCCAGGTTAGGGCCCTCTCGATGGAGGTAATACCTACTCACTGCTTGATTAATATTGATGATATGGGTAGTACAAGATTAGATCTACCACGAGATCAAGGAGGCTAAACCCTAGAAGCTAGCCTATGGTATGATTTTTTGTTAGCCCTCTGGGACTAAAACCCTCCGGTTTATATAGACATCGGATAGGTTAGGGTTACAGTGGAGATTACAATTGTAGGAGATCCACATGTCCGTATCGTAGCTTGCCTTCCACACCAAGGAAAGTCCCATCCGGACAGGGCGAAGTCTTCAATCTTGTATCTTCATAGTCCGAGTCGAACCAGCGGTGATAGTTCGGCTATCCGGACACTCCCTAATCAGGGACTCCCTCAATCATCCTTTAGCATCAATCATCATCACGACCATCCTTTGTACTTACGGTATATTGAGCAGGTTCATTCACACCAAGCTGCGCATGGTAAGAGAGAAACTTGGCCTTGATGCGGATTGTTGCGACTCCCTAGTTGCTCTAGGAATTCTCTGTTTGCAAACAAGAAGACATACCCAAATAGTTAGATCAACACCGTGAATCATGTGAAACAACATGGAAAAGAAAAAAAGAAGCGAAGCACTTGGGCGGCCAATGCTTACCAAGAAGGTGGACATGTTGGTTTTGTAAGGACTTTTGGTATATGAAGTGAGAGTTGCAGCTTGATCTATTGCGGTTACAAGCTGCGGGCGGAACGGGCAGATGCAAGTGCAAGTGTTGGTCAGCAGTGCGAAGCGTTTCTGCTGCG
>JAHIAM010000518.1:0-43701 GCA_021605205.1 Aegilops longissima
TCGGCCATCGGAATGGTTCCGATAAGGTTCGGGAATTTTCGGAGTACCGGGAGGCTATCGGAACCCCCCGAGAAAGTTATTGGGCCTAATGGGCCATAGTGGAGGAGAGGAGGCAGGCCACAGGAGGTGGGGCGCGCCCCCCTTGCCCCAATCCAAATTGGACAAGGGGAGGCGGTGCGGCCCCCCTCTTTCCTTCTCCCTCTCTCTCCCTTCCCCTTTCCTCCTCTCCGTTGGAAGGAAAGGGGGGCCGAATCCTACTAGGTTTGGAGTCCTAGTAGGACTCCCCCCCCCTTGGCGCGCCTCCCCCTTGGCCGGCCTCCTCCTCCCCCCTCCTTTATATACGTGGGCAGGGGGCACCCCAAAGCACAACACACAATCTCTTAGCCGTGTGCGGTGCCCCCCTCCATAGTTTAACACCTCGGTCATATCGTCGTAGTGCTTAGGTGAAGCCCTATGCAGGTAAGTGCTACGTCTTGAGCTTGCGTTGGTTTCCCCCGAAGTGGATAGGATGATGCAGCAGAGTACCGTAAGTATTTCCCTCAGTTTTTGAGAACCAAGGTATCAATCCAGTAGGAGGCCACGCGCGAGTCCCTCGTACCTACACAAAGCAAATAGCTCCTCGCAACCAACGTGAATAGGGATTGTCAATCCCTTCATGGTCACTTACGAGAGTGAGATCTGATAGAGATGATAGATAATATTTTTGGTATTTTTTTGTAACATCCCGAATTTTCAATTTGGAATGTTATACACTAGATCATCATTGCATATCATATTTTGTTTGCTTTTGGTTTTGATCCTAGAAATTTTACGCAACTCAAGGACCCACGGAGAGAGTTGGGGATTTCGTTATTTTCATATTTGAGTTTTCTCAATTTTTGAGAATAGGATCATTTGATTTTAATTATTTTATCTTCAATTATTTCTATTACAAAAAAATATGAGAGAGGGAATAAAATGACTTTCCCAAAATAAAGAAATATTGATGATTTAATAATAAAATCAAATAAGATTTTATTTCGGAGTTTTTCGCTATTTTATTTGAATTTAGGAAAAATATGCGTTTTTCAAAATTGCATTTAGGCCCCAAATAAATGTTCACTTTGTCCGGCTTGATTTTAGAAGTCGGGGAAAATTTATTTCGGGATTTTTGGAGTCCGTTTAGTATTTCTTTCGTTGGTTTTCTCGTGGAATTAATTTTATATATTTTTAAAAATAATATCGAACCGACCTTGGGCGTGAATCGCCAGACTCTGGCCGGGCTTTATAACCGCCGCCGCCCCGAGCGACCATGACCCATGACCTACGCGCCCCAAACCCTAGCAGCGCCGCCGCCTCGCTCAGGCGCCACCCCGCCCGCGTCACGCTGGCGCCCGCCGCCTCGCCGGACCCGCCGCCGAGGTAGCCGCCGTCGGCCGTTTTCCTCAAAACCGCCGGTTTTTATTTAACCGTGGTTTATTTTTTTAAGTTTCGTTTTTTTATAGATCTTTTTTTCCAGTTTATTTATTTAGCGAGCGTTCGCTCGTTCGTTCGTTTTAACGAACGCGTTCATCGTTAACATTCGTTCGTTAATCTGTTCGTCGTTTTTCTTTTTCTCGGATTTTCGCGATTATTTCTGATCGCGATTTCTGATCCGATTTTCGTTTTAGTATAACTTTTCGCTCGTTTATCGGAATCGGCGATTCAAGCGCTGGAGTTTAAATCTCGAAACCCTCTTTCCGTTTAACCAACTTAAACAAGTTTTTGCTTCTGTAAAATTTGACTTAAGTCCAGATTAGTAAAACGAAGTTGTTTTCTTTCGCCGTTTGACTTTCGTTGCTTCGTTTGATTTGATTCTGTTTGCAAACTGGAGTTCTTAAGTTGAACTTTCTGGTTAGATCTCTTATTTGAGTTTTAGCTGTGCATTAGATGAGTATTTATTGTATGCTTGTTTGTTTGTTTGCGATAGAGTACCCGGAGTGCGCTGCCTGTTACTTCGAATCTCTAGGTTTCGCGGATCATCAGCAAGGCAAGTAACACTTTGATCATACCTTTCTATTGCCCAGTTTTTATTGCATTAGATCAATCCTCAAACATTGCATGATTAGGATCTAATTAAATTTTGGGATGGGAAGTAGATGAGGTAGTACCTATTACCCGTTTTACTATTAAACCTTTGGGAGTTACTTCTCGTTTGCTTCTTATGTCATGCTATGCCGATGAAGCGTGGATTGGGTGAGTGATATCCATGATGATGTGAGATTGTTAATAAATGGTTTATCTAAGGTGGCAACTTAAACACACATCTGGGTGGATTGAGGTACTGGGTATTCCAGATTGCTGTTTCTTTTGGACCGCCACCCGGGCTCAAAGGGATCATGAGACTATGCATACTAGAAACTTCCGTGTGCAGCCACAAGCTACTATGGGCTCTAGCATAGTTGACTAAGTCGTGCGAACTCTTACAGTGGTAGACTAAGCGATGTAGGGGATGTAGGTTGGTACGGTCTACCCGATCGTAAGGTGCTAAGCGCCACGAAGACTATGTCTCGGTCATCCGTTTCTCAAACACCATGTAGTCACGAGAAATCCAACGGAGGAGATCGAGTCTTGTGGGGAAAAGTCATAAACCTCTGCAGAGTGTACAAACTAATCATGGTTAGCCGTGTCCCGGTTATGGACGTTTTGAGTATCTAGTACTTGGATTATCATGTGAATCTCATCATGTTACTTTAATTAATTTTGTTGGGTTTTAATGATGATGCTTAATTGGGATTGAGGATCTTGTCAACCATTCTCAATGTTTAACAACCACCATGATAGTTAAATAAAATTTATTCCTTTGCGATGAGGGAAAAATTGGCTTTATGCAAAAGCTGTAACCATAGAGCTTTCCACCAGCCATATATGCATGTAGTATAGCTTATTCTTTCATTACTCTCTATGTGTTACATTGCGGCATATTCCATGTCTTGACCCATTTTCGGCTGCAACGTTTCATGTTGCGAGACTTTTCGCACGACAGTAAGGTGCCTTTAGGTCGTGGTTCTATACTCGGTGATGCCGTTGGAGTTGATGGACTCGCTTATCTTCCAAGCCTTCCATTTGTTATCGTTTTTGATGGCCTTAAGCCATTTTATTGTAATAAGTTCTCTCTTGAGACATTCGATGTAATAAGTGTGTGATTGCTACTCTGTTATAAATCCTTCAAGTAGTGTGTGGTGTCGGCATTCGATCCGGTGATGACACTGAGCACGAGGCTTGACCGTCGAGGTCGGGTCGCTACAAGATGGTATCGAGCACCACCGATGTTGTAGGACACGACCACTAAGCTAAAGCCCTAGATCACTACTCTCTTCTCATTTCGACTCCTCATATTTTCTACTCTTTTAGGATGGCGAGCGAGATCAAGTTCACGCAGCGGATGAAGATACACCCTTTGGGCGACACTGAAGGAAGTCACTAAGTACTGAACATCGGAATACCAAGCTTCACGGGACCTACAACGCCACTTTACCCGAAGAGGAGCGTTGGAAGATTCAAGCTCAAGTTCCAGGAAGAACGTTCGCGCCAGTCACAGATGTCACGCCCAATATGCGACCCTATCCAAAAGGAACTCGACGGTCCCACCAAGGATAGACCCGCATATTGAAACGCTTTTGCAAGGTGGATATCATTACATCAACATTACATAATAGGTAGGGATACACCCATAAGGCACAAATGCCACAAGAATACATCAACATCATATACAAAATCAACATCCGACTACGGATGAAACATAAACAGAAACTCAACGACATCCACCCTGCTAGCCAGGCTGCCGACACGAACCTATCCCCGATCGAAGAAGAAGCGGAAGAAGAACTCCAACACAAGCAAACATCGCTCTCGCGTCATGGTCATCGCAAACCTGTACCTGCAATCTGGTGGTGTAGTAATCTGTGAGCCACGAGGACTCGGCAATCCCATTACCATGGGTATCAAGACTAGCAAAGCTTAAAGGGAAAGGAAGGGGTAAAGTGGTGAGGTTGCAGCGGTGACTAAGCATATATGGTGGCTAACATACGCAAATGAGGCGAGAAGAGAAACAAAGGCGGTCGTCAACTAGCAATGATCAAGAAGTGATCACGAACTCCTACTTACGTCAAACATAACCCGAAACCGTGTTCTCCTCTCGATCCACCCGAAAAGAGACACTCACGGTTACGCACACGGTTGGTGTATTTTAATTGAGATCAACTTCGGTTTTCTACAACCGGATATCAACAAATTCCCATCGCCACATAACATGCGGCACGGCTTTCGAAAGTTCAAACCCTGCAGGGTGTCCCAACAAGCCCATGATAAGCTCTCGCGATCAACGAAGAATAGACCTTCTCCCGGGAAGCCCGACCAGTCTCGGAATCCGGCTACAAGACATTTCGACAACAATAAAACAAGTCCAGCAAGACCTCCCGCGTCCGACACCACGATAGTAGCGCGCGTATCTCGTCTCGAGCCACGACCGGATGAAGCGAGACGTCTGACAACCGACGATACCCAAGTTGCCTCGGGCGGCACCATAAGTGGCTCTAGTTTGGACCAACACTTAGACAAGCATTGGCCGGGGGGTAAATAAAGATGACCCTCGGGATCGCGACTCCCAAGGGAAAAAAGGCTAGGTGAGGCAAATGTAAAACCAATGTTGGGCCTTCTTTGGAAAAGTCTTATTCAAAGCGAACTGTCAAGGGGTCCCATAAATCACCCGACCGTGTTAGGGACGCAAAATCCGGGAACATAATACCGATATGGCGGAAACTAGAGGCGGCAAGAGTGGAAGAAAACACCAGGCATAAGGCCGAGCCTTCCACCCTTTACCAAGTATATAGATGCATTAATTAAATAAGATATATTGTGATATCCCAACAAGTAAACATGTTCCAACAAGGAACAACATCTCCATGTTCAACAAGGAACAAACTTCATCTTCACCTGCAACTAACAACGCTATAAGAGGGCTGAGCAAAGCGGTAACATAGCCAAACAACGGTTTGCTAGGAAGGTGCAAAAGGTTAGAGGGTGACATGGCAATTTGGGATGGCTTGATAAGCAGGTAATAGGTAGCGCAGCATAGCGATAGAACAAAGCAACTAGCATAGCAATGATAGTAGTGAGATCCAGGGTAGCGGTCATCTTGCCTGAAATCCATAAGGAAGAAGAACGAGTCCATGAAGAAGACGAGCGGATGAAGCCGAACCGAAGCGTGAGCGAGCGAATCCTCACGATCATAGCAAGCAGGAACTAACAAGAAGAAGCACACAACATAGTAAACACACCACACATGAACAAGGCATGATGCATAAACAAGCATGATGCATGACAAAGCTACATGAAGCTACTCATGGCAAGAGATGATGCAAACAAGAACAACACATCAAGGCAAGTTTAAATGAGGCCGGAAACAACATAGAACCATTCCGGTAAGTCCTCATATGCAAATTTCGAAATTGGTCCAGATCTGAATAACTTTATGTTCAAGTTGTTAAACAGCAATTTAAGATGCACCACGATGATCTACACGAAATTCTAGTCAAGTTACATATGAAGTTCATTAGATTCGGAGCTACGGACTAGAAGATATGAGCAAAACAAGATAAACATGGCATTGATGCAAAATGCATGCAAACATCAAGAAAACACCTCAAAACAAGGATGCAACATGATAATATGAAACTACATGCAAAATCAAGCAAGTTTCATATAGAGCACACTCAAAAGCGAACAGCGGTTCAACACATACACCCTATACAAGTTTAAAGGACAAGCTGTCCAAAACAGCAACTAGGCATATTGCAAGCATCAAAACAACATGCTACAGCACCACAATATGAAAACAAAAGGCATGGGCATGATCTACAGGTAAAGCATTACAAAACATGAACACTGAGCTATCTCCAGAAATCACTAGAACATGCTCAAAATGACATGGCAAGATTGCAACTAATAACAGTTTCAGGCATTGCAGAAATTAACATCAGGTTGCAATGTTTAGAGCTATGAAACAACATGTTACAGGAACTTATCAAGGCAAAAAAAGGCATGTCATGAATCTAATCAAAACATAGAACAAAAGTCCCTTACTGACCATAAGCCAAAAGGATCAGAAAATATAGTAACACCCATGTCAATATTGAAAGTTTCGTTAACAGATTCAGCAACATGGCATGTCAAAAACTGATAACAAGTAGGCATGTTTACAAGCTCAATGCACTCACTACAGGGCCTTAAATGATAAACTAAGCATACATACATCGAGAAGACATGGCATATAAGACATACATGGCAAGAACAATAACATAGCATACATGGATCAACCACAACAACCTTGGCAAAATTGAATAACATGTAAACAATCTGCCAGGAAACATTTGATAGCAAAAGTAGAGCTTGATTGACTCAAGCTATGACACTCCATAATTGCAAACAAGGTCATGGATGGATAGAGCAAGACATTCTTTACAAAACATCCTTACTGAAGTATCTCAAAATATGCATGGATCTCTTGGTAGCATCAAGTTAACATGGCATCAAAATATCAGCAAAACAGGGCTGAAATCAGCAACAACAAGACACCTAGTTTGCATGCTTGTGCTAGTCAACACATAGATCACAAAAATACATGGCATACACCAATAGAAAGAAGACATGGCATAGTTTAACATTCATGTAGACATCAACCTCATAGGATGCACACATCAATCATGGCAAAAATGATAAAACAGCAAGTTCTGATAAAAATCAGAAACTAACATCACATAGCACTCTTCTAACAGCATTTCGGGCATCAATATGAGCTCAAATGAAAATGATGCAATGATATGAAATGATCTACTCATCGAGACGAACATTTTGACATATTATACGCACAAAACGGAGCTACGATGACAGAGATATGATGCAATGAAAATGGAACAAAATGTTGACAGATTCGGGACTTGGATGAATTTGGGGGAGGGGAAAAGTCAACCTCCGACTCAGATCGGATCTGGCTCCGGCCGCACGGACGTCGAGGCAGCCGGGACTCGCCGGAGAGGGCGAGGGGAGCTCGGGAGGCCAGCTCCGGCCGAGGCGGGCGGCGGCGCCTTGATCTTGGCGGAAGGCCAGACGGACGGGGCGAGGAGGCTGGCGGGCGGGCCGTTGCCGGAGGCGGCGGCGGCGGGTGGAGCAGGTGGCGGCCTCAGGCCGGAGGAGCAAGGGCGAGGCCGCGGGAGCAGCAATGAGGGAGGCCCGCCAGCCAGGAAGCGGCGGCAAGCGCCGGCGCCGAGGAAGCCATGATGGGCATGGCGGAGACCTCGGCGGCGTGTGTGTGCGGGACGCCACGTGTGTGGTGTGACAGGCGAGGAGCGGCGGTGTGTGGGTGGAGCGGACATGTCCGGGCGGGAGGAGTGTCCGTGTGTGATGGAGAGGGATGACTAGGGTTGGGGCGAATTCATCCGCGAATTTTTGGGGGTACTAGTTTTATAGGTAGAGGAGCTAGGAGAGTCCAAATGAGGCGCGGTTTTCGGCCACGCGATCGTGATCGAACGAACGAGAGCATGGAGGGGAGTTTGCTGGGTTTTGGGCCACTTTGGAAGGGTGTTGGTCTGCAATACAAAAGAGGCTTTTGCGGTTACCCGGTTAACCGTTGGAGTACCAAACGACCTCCAAATGATCCGAAACTTGACAGGCGGTCTACGGTGCTATACCAAGGCCGCTTGACAAACCTCGGCCATTCGAGAAAGTTTAATACCCGCACATGAAAAGAGGTAAAAGGGGCGCGGGAGACATAGGAGTGCGGATTGCAAAAGCGGACAACGGGAAAATGCTCGGATGCATGAGGCGAACACGTATGCAAAATGAAATGCACATGATGACATGATATGAAATGCAGATGATGACATGGCAAAGTGCAACACGCAAGCACATGACATGGCAAAGACAATGAATAACTGGCGGACACACAGGCGATCGAATCGAGGCGTTACAACACTCCTCCACTAACAAGAGATCTCGTCCGAGATCTTAGGACCGAGACGGAAGGGAAAAAGGATGAGGTAAAACAAGAACTCAAGGGAAGAAGCGAAGAATCGAGAGCACTCGAGAATAAGAGAGGAACGGCGAGAATGACGAGAATCGAAAGCTGAAGGAACAAGATAGACTCTGAAATCACTCGTTCTAACCGGAGTGGTTAGAATGAGAAAAGAAACGAATAAGACTGAAACGATTTAGGCAGCACTCCGGCTAAAACATGGAGGAATAGAACTGAACTTCACAAAATGGGATGGCGGTCGATGAGATGAAGAGCATAATGCCTCCGGAAGAATTGAAAGAATTTGAATGAAAAGAACTTAGAAGGAAGGATTGGTGGAGTTGTTGAGAAAATCAACAACGAAAGAATAAACTTGATGTGGTCTTATGGTAACATCTCAAGATCATAAGGTGATAACCTGCCACAACCGGAAATGATTGGATAGTTGAGAATAACGAAGAAATGCAAAACTCCACTTCAAAAGAAAATGGGGAATTAATTGCACTTCGAGATGCGAGAAGAAAAGATACTTGAACTCCGCCAACAAAATCTTGATGAACTCTTGAAGAAAGAATTAAATCATGAAGAACCACCGTGAAGAACTCCGGTAAAATAAAGGACGATGAGATAGAATGAAGGATGAAAAGAATAAGATGCGCCTGCGATGAATTAGATGGAGGTTCCGACGAAAATGCCGAGGAAATTGAACTCCGGAAAAGAAAAGATGAAAATACTTGGAACTAGAATTTATTCCACAGAACAAACTCCGAAGAAAAAGATTAATCACTTGGATGAAATAAGAATAAGATTTATGTTATGCTTATCCTTCATCAAATTAAATTGATGGCCAGTAGTGGATTTTTGCATACTACTTATTCTTCTTGAAAAGGATTGAGAAGTGACATATCGCAAACTTGAGAAGGTCTTCATGAACCACCGGTAGGATTGGAAAGAACGAATGAATTAAAATGATAATCAAGGAAAAGAATCTTGAATGAACCACCGTAAGAATTGAAAATGGTGATGAAAGAGAATGAATCACGGGAAGAATTAGAAGAAACAAATATGCTAGAGGGGATTTAGATGGAAAAGAACAAAGAGATCATGAGCTGATTTAAGAACACTTAAGCGAGGCACGGGATAAATATTGAGGCGAGCGAAGGGCACGAATATAGAATAATTGAGAGAGCGAAGCTGAAAACTTGGAGCGAGGAAATATTCGAAAAGATGGCCTCCGGATGATCGAGACGGAAAGTAACTCTGAAATACTCGGATGGATGAAAAGAATTTGCATGACTGGAAATAACTAGATAGGATAACATCGAGCTAGCACCACGAATCTCCGGGAGAACGGACAAGATTTAAGAGAAAAATCTACGACGGTCTTCAAAGGCGACGATAAACACCACCAAAATTCTTGAGAAACTCCGGAAGAAAGAAAAGCAGAGAGGTTGAGCCAACAATGAAAATGATTTGAAATCGATCTTGGAGATGGCATCGGTGATGAAATTCATACTTACGTCAAACTCGAAAAGAATTGAGAATACCTCGGGAAATTAGAAGAGTCGGGTAAGATCACAGGAAAAGACACGTGGGTTAGGGCCCTTGAAGAGATAACACCGTTGGAAAGGATTATTGAACAGATAGATGATGCACCGGAACAAATGAAATATTTGAATGAGGTGATAACCTCGAACTAATTCGAACACGAGACGGATCTCTAGAGATGTCTTCAGCACTCGGAAGGATAAAGCTGGCGAGAGGCGAGCGAGCAAAGAGAACATTTGAGCCGAGGAAAGAATATGATCAACACGAAAAACTTGAATTGAGTGCACGGAAAAGAAAAGAGATGATGAAGCGTCGTACAAAGCGAGAATTTACGGTTGAGATAATTGATAAAAGATGAAGAGGCTCCACGAATGGAATAGATGGTGAAAGAGACTCAAACTCCGGGAAGAAAAAGGGTGGAGGCGGGAAAAACAAAGGCAACTTGGAAGGAAACCGGCGAATATCTTGAAGAAAACACGGTTGAAATCATCGAGGAAAGAAAGCAAAGACTTACACGAGTAGGATGGATACTCGATTACGGACTCGGTTCGAGAAGAAGAAGGGAGGGCGGGTGGGAAAAACAAAGACAACTTCAGACAAGGAAAAACAACGACGTCGGTGGAAGAACTGAGGATTGAACTCAAAGATGAAGAGGGTCGAGTCAACATGACGAGAAATGCACCGGATAAAAGAGCTGAGGAACAACTACTGGAAAAAACCAACTGCGTGAACCTAAAGAAAAATTTTGAAGGGGAAGAGGAGTAATTCAAAACACATACGTCAAGATTCCTCACCAGAGCGACGAAGGGGCTGAGGAGTAAAAAGAAATCCTACTCTCCGATATAACTAGACTCCGAAAATAGCTTATTATAGACTCAACAACGGCCAAACTAACGATCAATCAAGGGGTCTCCTAGGGTCGGTCGAGGCTCTGATACCAACTTGTCACGCCCAATATGCGACCCTATCCAAAAGGAACTCGACGGTCCCACCAAGGATAGACCCGCATATTGAAACGCTTTTGCAAGGTGGATATCATTACATCAACATTACATAATAGGTAGGGATACACCCATACGGCACAAATGCCACAAGAATACATCAACATCATATACAAAATCAACATCCGACTACGGATGAAACATAAACAGAAACTCAACGACATCCACCCTGCTAGCCCAGGCTGCCGACCTGGAACCTATCCCCTGATCGAAGAAGAAGCAGAAGAAGAACTCCAACACAAGCAAACATCGCTCTCGCGTCATGGTCATCGCAAACCTGTACTGCTGCTGGTGGTGTAGTAATCTGTGAGCCACGAGGACTCAGCAATCCCATTACCATGGGTATCAAGACTAGCAAAGCTTAAAGGGAAAGGAAGGGGTAAAGTGGTGAGGTTGCAGCAGCGACTAAGCATATATGGTGGCTAACATACGCAAATGAGAGCGAGAAGAGAAACAAAGGCGGTCGTCAACTAGCAATGATCAAGAAGTGATCCTGAACTCCTACTTACGTCAAACATAACCCGAAACCGTGTTCTCCTCTCGATCCACCCGAAAAGAGACACTCACGATTCACGCTACGGTTGGTGTATTTTAATTGAGATCAACCGGGTTTTCTACAACGGATATCAACAAATTCCCATCGCCACATAACATGGCACGGCTTTGAAAGTTCAAACCCTGCAGGGTGTCCCAACAACCCATGATAAGCTCTCGCGATCAACGAAGAATAGACCTTCTCCCGGAAGCCCGATCAGTCTCGGAATCCGGCTACAAGACATTTCGACAACAATAAAACAAGTCCAGCAAGACCTCCCGCGTGTCGACACCACGATAGTAGCAGCGTATCTCGTCTCGAGCCACGACCGGATGAGCGATCGTCTGACGGCAACCGACGATACCCCAAGTTGCCTCGGCGGCACCGCAAGTGGCTCTAGTTTGGACCAACACTTAGACAAGCATTGGCCCGGGGGTAAATAAAGATGACCCTCGGGATCGCGACTCCCAAGGGAAAAAGGCTAGGTGAGGCAAATGTAAAACCAATGTTGGGCCTTCTGGAAAAGTCTTATTCAAAGCGAACTGTCAAGGGGTCCCATAAATCACCCGACGCGTTAGGGACGCAAAATCCGGGAACATAATACCGATATGGCGGAAACTAGGGCGGCAAGAGTGGAAGAAAACACCAGGCATAAGGCCGAGCCTTCCACCCTTTACCAAGTATATAGATGCATTAATTAAATAAGATATATTGTGATATCCCAACAAGTAAACATGTTCCAACAAGGAACAACATCTCCATGTTCAACAAGGAACAAACTTCATCTTCACCTGCAACTAACAACGCTATAAGAGGGCTGAGCAAAGCGGTAACATAGCCAAACAACGGTTTGCTAGGAAGGGTGCAAAAGGTTAGAGGCGACATGGCAATTTGGGATGGCTTGATAAGCAGGTAATAGGTAGCGCAGCATAGCGATAGAAACGAAGCAACTAGCATAGCAATGATAGTAGTGAGATCCAGGGTAGCGGTCATCTTGCCTGAAATCCCGCAAGGAAGAAGAACGAGTCCATGAAGAAGGCGAGCGGATGAAGCCGAACCAAGCGTGAGCGAGCGAATCCTCACGATCATAGCAAGCGGAACTAACAAGAAGAAGCACACAACATAGTAAACACACCACACATGAACAAGGCATGATGCATAAACAAGCATGATGCATGACAAAGCTACATGAAGCTACTCATGGCAAGAGATGATGCAAACAAGAACAACACATCAAGGCAAGTTTAAATGAGGCCGGAAACAACATAGAACCATTCGGTAAGTCCTCATATGCAAATTTCGAAATTGGTCCAGATCTGAATAAATTTATGTTCAAGTTGTTAAACAGCAATTTAAGATGCACCACGATGATCTACGAAATTCTAGTCAAGTTACATATAAAGTTCATTAGATTGAGACTACGGACTAGAAGATATGAGCAAAACAAGATAAACATGGCATTGATGCAAAATGCATGCAAACATCAAGCAAACACCTCAAAACAAGGATGCAACATGATAATATGAAACTACATGCAAAATCAAGCAAGTTTCATATAGAGCACACTCAAAAGCAGAACAGCGGTTCAACACATACACCCTATACAAGTTTAAAGGACAAGCTGTCCAAAACAGCAACTAGGCATATTGCAAGCATCAAAACAACATGCTACAGCACCACAATATGAAAACGAAAGGCATGGGCATGATCTACAGGTAAAGCATTACAAAACATGAACACTGAGCTATCTCCAGAAATCACTAGAACATGCTCAAAATGACATGGCAAGATTGCAACTAATAACAGTTTCAGGCATTGCAGAAATTAACATCAGGTTGCAATGTTTAGAGCTATGAAACAACATGTTACAGGAACTTATCAAGGCAAAAAAAGGCATGTCATGAATCTAATCAAAACATAGAACAAAAGTCCCTTACTGACCATAAGCCAAAAAGGATCAGAAAATATAGTAACACCCATGTCAATATTGAAAGTTTCGTTAACAGATTCAGCAACATGGCATGTCAAAAACTGATAACAAGTAGGCATGTTTACAAGCTCAATGCACTCACTACAGGGCCTTAAATGATAAACTAAGCATACATACATCGAGAAGACATGGCATAGAAGACATACATGGCAAGAACAATAACATAGCATACATGGATCAACCACAACAACCTTGGCAAAATTGAATAACATGTAAACAATCTGCCAGGAAACATTTGATAGCAAAAGTAGAGCTTGATTGAGTCAAGCTATGACACTCCATAATTGCAAACAAGGTCACGGATGGATAAAGCAAGACATTCTTTACAAAACATCCTTACTGAAGTATCTCAAAATATGCATGGATCTCTTGGTAGCATCAAGTTAACATGGCATCAAAATATCAGCAAAACAGGGCTGAAATCAGCAACAACAAGACACCTAGTTTGCATGCTTGTGCTAGTCAACACATAGATCACAAAAATACATGGCATACACCAATGGAAATAAGACATGGCATAGTTTAACATTCATGTAGACATCAACCTCATAGGATGCACACATCAATCATGGCAAAAATGATAAAACAACAAGTTCTGATAAAAATCAGAAACTAACATCACATAGCACACTTCTAACAGCATTTCGGGCATCAATATGAGCTCAAATGAAAATGACGCAATGATATGAAATGATCTACTCATCGAGACGAACATTTTGACATATTATACGCACAAAACGGACTACGATGACAGAGATATGATGCAATGAAAATGGAACAAAATGTTGACAGATTCAGGACTTAGATGAATTTGGGGAGGAAAAGTCAACCTCCGACTCAGATCGGATCTGGCTCGGCCGCACAGACGCCGAGGCAGCCGGGACTTCGCCGGGAGAAGGCGAAGGGGAGCTCAGGAGGCAGCTCCGGCCGGGGCGGCCAGCGGCGGCTTGGTGGCCGGCGAAGCCATGAAGCGGCCTTGGTGTGTGAAATGGCCAGCCGGGCCAGGCCAACGGCGGGCAGGGGGCGGCATGGCCTTCAGCGCCGGAGAACAAGAGGCGCCGGCAGGGAAGCATGAGGAGAGCCAACGCCAGCCTTGAAGTGTGTGGTATGGCGCCCATGGCGGCATGGTGTGGCGCCGGGCAGGGAGGGCCATGATGGGCATGGCCAGGCCTCGGCGGTGTGTGTGGGGGGCATACGTGTGTGTGGCGACAGGCGAGGAGGGTGTGTGAGGTGGAAGCGGACATGTCCAGGCGGCGGGAGGAGTGTCGGCGGTGGGGAGAGAGGATGACTAGGGTTAGGGGCGAATTCATCGCGATGATTTGGGGGGGGTACTAGTTTTATAGGTAGAGGGAGCTAGGAGAGTCAAATGAGGCGCGGTTTTGACTCTGTGATCGTGATCGAACGACCGAGAGCATGGAGGGAGTTTGCTGGGTTTTGGGCCAGTTTGGAAGGTGTTGGGCTGCAATCTGAAAGAGGCTTTTGCGGTTACCGGTTAATCGTTGGAGTACCAAACGACCTCCAAATGATCCGAAACTTGACAGAGCGGTCTACGGTGCTATACCAAGGCAGCTTGACAAACCTCGGGCCATTCGAGAAAGTTTAATACCCGCACATGAAAAGAGGTAAAAAGGGGCGGGAGACATAGGAGTGGGATTGCAAAAGGGACAACGGGGAAAATGCTCGGATGCATGAGACGAACACGTATGCAAAATGAAAGGCACATGATGACATGATATGAAATGCAGATGATGACATGGCAAAGTGCAACACGCAAGCACATGACATGGCAAAGACAGCGAATAACTGGCAGACACCTGGCGCATCGAATCCGGGGCGTTACAACAGAGCCCATAGAATGTACTTTTAATGCACCAACCTGGAGTCTAGGAAAGAGCATGGCAGCTCACATCACCATGGGACGTATTGGAGAAGTCTACCAAGATGACCTCAAGGATACTATCTACCAGATTTGTGGGCGCCGAGATGAACAATGGGAGATAGTTAGCACCAAGAAGGATAGATCCATTGCAGCCTTCATCCAGAAGTTAAACCAGCACATTCGACGCCAAGAGAACCAGATGTGCGCAGACATGATGGAGTTGAAGAAAGCAAAGGCTAGAATTATCGAGCTAGAAGGAGGCGAAGGCCACTCGCAAGGATTACATGGAGGAGATCGTCGCTCTAGTGAGACAAAGCGGCGACCTTAAGGAGAAGATTGAAGAACTCATGGGGAATTCAACAGCGGAGGAGAAGATGGCGATTGCACTTGTCGGACAACTACATCATCATCGGCGACACCGATTCGATCCTAGTGATGATGACTTGAAGAAGAAGCGGAGCAGATATCATGGAGTCTTCATCGAGACAGTTTTCTAGTAGACCACCATAACGATAGTAGTGTTCCACCATGTACATAGCATAGTCCAAGCACTTTACGATAGTTCTAGACCGATTGTATGCCTTGTTTGATTGAATGAAGTGATTTTGTGTGCATTTGCCTCATGTGCATTTGGGTAGTGTTTTCTCTTTAGACCTCATTCTATTCTTAATTCTCATCTTTTCTAAACCCTCAGATGCCTCCGAGACGTGACAATGGATTTGCTTTCCCACCGAGCTCACTCAATTGATCCAGCAGCAGAATGCTTTGATGCAGTTGCTAGTCCAGAACCAGAACTAGGGGAACAACAACAACAACAACCCACCACCGCCACCACCTGTTGATCACTTAACCCGTTTTCTTAGGCTGAATCCGTCGGTGTTCTCCAGTAGCACCGAGCCGATAGTGGCAGATGATTGGCTCCATAAGACAGGGAGGGAGTTGACCACCGCAGGATGTACAGATGGGGAAAAGGTGAAATTTTCCAATCATCAGCTTGAAGGACCCGCAACCGCATGGTGGGATAATTTCACAGCCACTTACCCTGTGGATACTGTCACATGGGATCAGTTTCAGCAAGCTTTCCGTACTGCCCATGTTTCAGCAGGAGCTATGGCCATGAAGAAGCGTGAGTTTCGCAACTTGCGCCAAGGAGGACAGACAGTTGGCGATATGTGGATGACTTTAGTAAGCTAGCACGTTATGCCCCGGATAGCGTTACTACGGATGACTAAGCGAGGAGAAGTTTCTAGAAGGATTTGAATGACGAGCTAAGCATGCGCAGTTGATGGTAGCAAGCTTCAACAACTACCAGGAGTTGGTAGATCGTGCTCTTATGATTGAAGGAAGCAGCACAAATTGAAAACCGCAAGAGGAAGTATGGACAGGGAAGTACAATTACGGAGCTCGTGAAACCCGTCTTACCCCTAAACCGGAGTTCATTTTAGCATACCCATGGAGGAGGTAGCTCGCACAACCATAATGGCCCCAAGAATGGTTATGGGAATGGAGGAAGCAGCGGCGAACCGTACCACCCCATCAACCCCAGCCAGAGAGACCTAAGCCAAGTCATCATTTTAAGTGTCGAAGACCGGACATTATGCCAATGAATATCACGAAGGCGAATAGCAATGGAAGCTCGGGAAGAAGCGGACCCTTTCAGCAGGGGACAAGTGAACCACGTTAACGTGGAGGAGGTTGAAGCTCAACTTTGATGCGATAATAGGTAAGTTTTTGGTTAAGTCATTTACTGCTTTCGTTCTTTTTGATCTTGGTGCATCGCATTCATACATCTCAAGGGATTTGTGGATAAGTATAACCTACCAACCCAAGCCCTTAGGTCACCCATGTTAGTAACCTACTTTGGAGGCGAGTATATGGCTAGTCGATGGTGTGATCGATTACCATTAAGGATTGGTAACTATGTGTGTTCCTCGGACCTAATAGTATTGGAATCTCAAAGTTGGATGTGATATTAGGCATGGATTGGTTACCAAAGTATGAAGGAACATTGAATGCGCTAGTAAGACAACCTTGCTTATGGCCTTGAGAAGGAAGAAGGATCAAGTATGTATCACGGCATGTGCCAAAAGGACTCAAGTAAATTCCTTATCGGGAGTTGTGCGGGAGGAAGTACCCGATAGTAAAGGATTTTCGGATGTATTTCGGAAGAGTTGCAGGCATGCCACGGATAGAGACATCGAGTTTTGGTGATCTTTTGCCGAGCACAGGACCAATATCTAAGAGACCATACAGGATGCCCATAAAAGATTTGGAGGAGATTAAGAAGCAGATTAAGGAGTTATTGGATAAAGGTATATTCGCCCAAGTTCTTCCCCTTGGGGATGTGATACTTCTAGTGGAGAATAAGGATGGAACATTAAGGATGGTTATTGATTATAAGTGGATTGAGCGAGTAACAATCAAGAACAAGTACCCACTACCGATGATCAATGATCTGTTTGATCGATTGCAAGGGGCTAATGTGACGCCCCCGATTCAATCGTACACTAATCATACACGCAAACGTGTACGATCAAGATCAGGGACTCACGGGAAGATATCACAACACAACTCTAAAAATAAAATAAGTCATACAAGCATCATAATACAAGCCGGGGGCCTCGAGGGCTCGAATACAAGTGCTCGATCATAGCGAGTCAGCGGAAGCAAAAATATCTGAATCTGGACATAAGTTAAACAAGTTTGCCTTAAGAAGGCTAGCACAAAGCTGGGATCTGAGATCGAAAGAAGCGCGGGCCTCCTGCAGGATCCTCCTAACTACTCACAGTGCGTCGTCGCCGGGCTGCTGCGTAGTAGTAGGCACCTCCGGTGTAGTAGTAAATCATCGGCGGTGGCGTCAGCTCCTGGGCTCCATCGTCAGTCGCCGCAACCGAGTAGAGATAGGGGAAAAGGGGAACAAGGCAACCGTGAGTACTCATCCAAAGTACTGCTTAAACAAGGAACTACACTACATATGCATGGATATATGTGTAAAGGGCCATATCGATGGATTTGAGCTGCAGAATGCCGAGAATAAGAGGGGATAGCTAGTCTTATCGAAGACTAAACCTGGTCACCTTCGTCTTACAACAGGTAGAAGAGAGAGTGAAATCCTCCAAGTAGCATCGCATAGCATAATCCTACCAGCGATCCCTCCTCGTAACCACGAGAGAGGCGACCACCGGGTTATATCAGCACTTGGAAGGGTGTGTTTTATTAAGTATCCGGTTCTAGTTGTCATAAGGTCAAGGTACAACTCCAAGTCGTCCTGTTACGAAGATCACGGCTATTGAATAGATTAACTTCCTGCAGGGTGCACCACATAACCCAACACGCTTGATCCCATTTGGCGGACACACTTTCACAGGTCATGCCCGGCGCGGAAGATCAACACGTCGCAACCCCACCTAGGCTCAACAGAGAGGTCGACGCCGGTCTAGACCTAAGCGCAGGCAGTGCAGGCCCATCGCCTGAGCACACATGCACGTTGTGTGGGCGGCCGGGAGCAGACCTAGCCTAGTGGCGTTCAGTCCAATCCGGTCGCGCGCCGCTCGATCGTGACATCACGAAGTGCCGGTGATACCACGGCGCCGAGTGCCCATATCTCTCCCACGTAGTTGGTTAGTGCGTATAGGCTCGTATCCAGACTCAGATCAAATACCAAGATCTCGTTAAGCGTGTTAAGTATCCGCGAACGCCGAACAGGGCCAGGCCCACCTCTCTCCTAGGCGGTCTCAACCTGCCCTAACGCTCCGCCACAAAGATCCACTCATGGGTGCTCCACCGGCCGACCGACTTTAGTCTCCACATGTATCATGTATAAAGTATATAGTATATACCGAGATCACCTCCCAGTGATCTCGGCCCAATCATATAGCTTTGCAGACGGACAAGAATGTAGGGCCACAGATGGAATACTAGCATCCTATACTAAGCATGTATGATTGCAGGTAAAGGTAACAACAGTAGTAACAAGGACAGGCTATGCATCAGGATAGGTATAACAGAAAGTAGTAACATGCTACACTACTCTAATGCAAGCAGTATAGAGTAGAATAGGAGATATCTGGTGATCAAGGGGGGGCTTGCACTGGAAGCTACATTGTATAGGAAGAAGAATTAAATCGGTGGCGTAGTCGTACTCGGTGGCATCGGCGCGGTCTCGAGTCTCTAGGAGAAGAAGAGGGAAGAAACAATAAATCTGAGCAAACAAAGCATCACAAAACATAACCGGGCAATACATGGTGCTAGGTATGCCCTAATGCGATACTAAGCGATGTCGTGAAGGGGAAAACATCAGGGAAAGTATTCCGGCGTTTGGCGATTTTAGACGAGATGAACCGCAGAGGATTGTTGCATGTTCTCCATGTTAGGGATGTGCGGCGGACGAACAGACTGCGTATCCAGATTCGTCTCGTCGTTCCGAGCAACTTTCATGTACAAAGTATTTTCATTCGAGTTACGGATTATCTTATATTAATTTTTAAAGTTTTAATTCATTTTCTGAATTTCCTGGAATTGTTTAAATCGAATTGAAGACAGAATGTGCATTTGTTACCTAGTGTTACCTAGCCTATGTGTATGAGAGTGGGACCGAGGGCTGGTCAACCATTTTACTTTGACTGGTCAAAAGGTGAGGTATGGCCCACATGTCATAGGCATCTAAATGAAATTAGTGTTTAGATTAGAATGGGGCCACATGTCATAGGCTATTAGGCTAACCTAGCACTAAGCGGATACTAACTAAACAGCAGAATTAATCCTGGGACTAATCTAGCTAATTAAATTAGACCTAACTAGTTTGGGCGGCCGCACACACTCACACTGGCGTGCACTCACAGGCGCACTCACACACACCACGCTGCATACACACACAGCACACAACACACAATGCTAGAGGTTAAATCTGTTTTACATTATCGAGAAGATAGCATTTTGTGATTTTCATAGGACTTAAACCATGCATCAAATGTATTTGGTCCAGTGGGATAAAATGGAGTTTGTCAAGTATACTACCTTCCCATATTTTTCTTAGTCCTATAAACAATTGTTTTGCCGGAGTTTAGGGGCTGTCTAGAGGGTTACTCATTGTAGAATTCGAAAAGCTAGCTAGCGCTTCTGATGGCTGAATGTTACTATAGCAGCAACCGCATGAGCAACATCTGTGGCAGCGAGCAACAACGGCAATGGGGCAGCAGCGACTGCGGCGGAAGGCCGGCCGGCCGTGGCTCGTCGAGCAAAAGCGAACAGTGATCGCGGCGATGGCAGCAGCCGGCACGATTACAAGCAGCGGCGAAGCGAAGCAGCGATGAAAGCGAAACGCGAGCAGCAGCGGTGTGCGTGGCAACTGCAATGGCGAGGCAGCTCGAAGCGCGCGCATGAGTAAGCGAGAGGCTCAGCGAGGCCTAAGCGGTTCGGCAAGCAGCGGGCCGTTTGGTTGCGAGCGAGGCGGCGACAAGCTACTGTGGCGGCAAGCTCGGGCAAGTTAGAAGCGGCAGCGTCTGATTAGCGACAGCGGCGAGAGAGAGGAGAAGCGGTGGCTCACCGAGCGGCACTTTACAGTGGCCCTTGGAGGATTAGTAGCAGCGAAAGCGCCGCGATCGATGAAGAACGAGGGCGATCGGAGATGGGGCGAAGGGATCGATGCTTGGTGCCTCAGCTCGGTGAGCCACCGATCGAAGAGTCGATCGGCGGAGCTCACCAAGCGAGGTTAGCGAGGCGTGGGGCGCCGGTGCTTGCTTGACTTGACGGAGGGCGGCGGCAAGCGAAGAAGAAGCGGCGTAGTGGGCGGCGCTGTGGTAGCTCTGACTTCGGTCCGATGGCGAAAACGATGTGGCCGACGCAGTGGGGTTCATGGACGGACTAGCTAGGCTCGGGGCGACGAGGGGAAAGGCGAGGCTGACCATGGCGAGGCGGCTCGGGTGTGCTCGGGGAGAAGGAAGCGGCGAGGTGGATCTGAGGGAGAGGAGAGAGCAGTGGCTAGGGTAGGGGCAAGTGGTGAGGTGAGTGGGAGGCGCCGAGAGTCGCCTTATCCCCTCCCGAGCGAGGCCGGCAGGTGGTCGGGTGGGAGCACGCCCTCGGTCGTGTACAGTAGGAGGAAGACGACCGAGGGGTGGGGTTGGGCCGGCCGGTGGTTCTGGTGGGCGAAGGCCCAGTGGGCAGGGGGATTTCCTTCTCTTTATTTTTGTTTTACTATTCTTTTATTTTTTATTTATCTTGTTTCTTTTTGTTTTCTTTTAGTTGCTATTTATTCTAGTGTTAACAATATTCCAAAGTGGCACCTAAATCGATGTTACCAATTATACCCTTGCCACATTAATTTGCTAACCAAAGAAAAATAGTTTTATAATTAATTATTATTTAAAAGTATTTAAATAATAGTTTTAGCTCTTGTTTTATTCATCTTAGAGTATTTAAGCATTTTATAAAAGTGTGGTTTGTCCACCATGATTAACTATGCATTATTTGGCACAACCCAAACATTTTAGTTTTAATGTTTGAAAACTTTGAAGTTTGCCTTTGATTCAAATTTGAATTTGAATCGGTTTTTGAACTATCTGAGATCAACACGGTAATCATTATGGCGTGGCATCGTTAGGAATTCTTGTAGCTTAATTATTGAGGCGTCACAATTCTCCTCCACTACAAGAAATCTAGTCCGAGATTTTAAGAGGAATGTAGTAAGGGGAAATCAGATTCTGAAATTCTTGAATATTCTCGGTCTAGGTTGCTCTTCTCGAAGGCGTTGATTCTCCTCGTGGATGTCTTCATTTCTCTCCTCCAGATCATCATGATGAAGCCGTCATCCTATCTTCGGGATCTCCATCGTACTTACGGTAGAATAAGGGGGGGGGGGTTATTCCAGGAGAACAGACCTCTGCAAGGTTGACTATCTGGTCGTTAACATCAACGAAGGTGGCGGAAAGTAACTCTCGAATTGAAACTTAAGAAAATATCGAGAGCAAAGTAAGGAGGTATCATGGGAAGTTTCGAGCGGGTAGGCAATCGCTCGATGCCAGAATCAAAGGCGTGAAAGGGTGCAAAACAAGCGGAAATAAGTATTGTGTTTGATACAGAATTGATGGTCTCTCGGAAGGTGGCTCATGAATTACGTCGAGGCCGCATGCAAGAACAACCTTGGAAATAGAAGTACAGGAAAGTCAGGTTTCGATCTGTGGGCTGTGGGTTATGGGCCCACCATGTGTGTTGAAAGTAGGAAGGCGCTGACCTCTTGCAGTCATGATAGCAAGGCATGTCGGAGAATAGCCCGTCGATTATGTAAACAACAACATTGGTACCAAGGCGAGAGCGAGAGAACCATTTTCTGCTTTCGTTGAACAAAGCGGACCAATAGGCAAAGTTCTCGATCCATCGGCGATTCGGAATGTCATCAACGGTAAAACAGGTCTCAGCAGTGAGTTGTACATCGAGGTGTTTACATAGCGATGAATTATTACTGCTTAGATAATTTAGATCACAAGAAGGGTTAAACAAACCAATGGAAAGGAAGAGTGATTATCAGGTTTAATCAGAACAATGGAAAGGAAAATGTGTATACACACATATTTCAGGGGCATATCCTTCCCGAGGACAAGCGGAGCATGATATCCATGGTAGGATGGGAAGTAGAGAACCATTTAGGTAAGGGAGAGAATTTCATGACATTACCCATACAAGCTGTGTTAGGACAATTGATAAAGAAATTTAGCATTGTGCTTCAAATGTTCTTATTGAAGATCGGAGTACCACAGACATGCTTCAAGATAGCATTGACATGGCCTTCAAGCAAGTCCGGAACTTGGATATTCAAAGGATTCATCAGGAATAACTTATAGAATAAGTCTTACAATTTCCTCATGGAAGAATGGATAACCTTGCTGAAAAGGAATCTATAACAATAGGGCCTCCGGCCAGGTGTGCTAGGCACGACATCACCTTACCGGGTCACATAAAGACCGTTGCTATAACTCTTGGAAATATGTTCCAACCATCATATCTGACCGAGATTCAGATCTGATGGGTGTCAGGATACCTCAGACTCAGGATGCCTGAGAAGAAAGGTGCAACACATATTGTCGAGATGACATTGTAAGATTCTCGGGAGATGTACTACGGAAGCGATTTCCGAAACAAAAGCCCAACATTAAACCAATGAAGGGATAAGGTGGTAGCTGATAGGCTCAACAACAAATCATCGAGATTTCCAAGGGATGAATTTCCACAATTAGGTGAACAAGGAAATATCATTTGTCGGATCAAATGATATAACGATGTATGCTCGAGGGAAAACATACACAACTAAACATTGGTTGAAAGGTGCACCCGAAATATGGGCTTAGGTAGCAGGATCAATGTTAGAATGGTGATTCGATAACCAATGGTCTAAGAATGAACTATCGATCATTAATTTCAAAGCAATAGGGTTGCTAGAAGAGCAGAATCCAACCAACACCGTTCACTTGTGGGTACCCCGGTTGGAATCAACACGAGGACCAAGAAAGAATGGTGATGGTGAGAAGTATCATTATAGCAAGAATTTCTTAAGAGGTGGAGCAATCCTCACAACATTCTTGACATCAAAGATGGTAATACTCTGCGGTAGATCATAACGTAAGTTGGATATCAAGGAACTCAAGGTACAACACAAAACTTAGAACAAGTTTGTGTTGGAGGGAAGGCAATAATGTGGTCGATGACAACAAAAATCATCAAGGCAAGGATGGTATTTCTCATCATGAATTCAATTGATATCTTGGAAAAGCTCGGAATACTGATGATGATCACGACACATTTGTCGAGAGATTTCAGGAAGGCGTGTCGATCGACGATGACATCAAGTCAAATGAATGATGAAGCGAAGGTTATTGGAACCACAGTAGGACACAAACTCGAAATCAAGCTTGTTGTTCAAAGCGAAATGATATAGCGAGGAAAGTCGGCGTAAGCCTAGCTCATCATCGAAAATTGTGCTCGGGAAGGACCAGGTAGTACAGTTAAAATCATCACAATAATGATATAGCCAAACAGGCTAGGAATGACCTGATCGGGTACAAACTCGTAGTAAAGAAGATTCCTAAGAGTTGTTCAACCGTAGTGCGGACTCGGTTCAGTTATCGGTGTCTTTGAGTGTTTAATAACTCAGAGCCCATGAAAAATTGGAATCAGTGAGACTGTATTACTTGATGAAGAACCCATAAGAAGTTATGCAGTTCCGTGATAATCTCGAGATACGGAGGGTATACTCATGGTGAAGCAGAATAGAGGTTGGATAGATGTATTGATCTGTAGAAGACAAGTATTTCAACTTATCAGGAATGGGATCAAGAAGAACAATATGGTCGGAACCACGATTGCAAAAGACCGGTTCGAGATATAAGTGAACTTATACCAAGGGAATAATTAATTTAAGACAAGCTTCCATGATAAGATCTACATCGTATCCATGGGCATGAACACAAAGTTCAAGGTCGACTCCCACTTCTCCGATGCATGACCCTTCATTCACTTCTCGCGTTCAATGAAGTTGTAGTGTTGAAATTTTATCGGCAAAATACCGGAAGAGTATGACTTCGTGAAAACTTTCGGGTTCACGGATTAGAAGGCATAGGTTCAACCCATTGGGGCATCTTAGAAACATATACCACAAGCGAGAGTAAATACTACCGACTCGAAGCGAGCATCTTGGCCAAATCGAGGATACAATTTACCAAAGGCATTATATACCCGTGGAAAGGCTCACAAGGTTATTGAATATGAAGGGCGATGTCGGATGAAATCCAACAATGGATCGAGGCGATCCTAGCGGAGCTGATGTGAGTATCGGTACTCAATCGAGAGGAAGAAAGAATGCACGGGCATCATAATATAGAACATCTGAATAATTCGATGCTTAGATAACAAAGGAATTATGATTTCCAACACAAAGTATCAGGAGCAGACGCTCTGATCAAGGATAGATAAGTTGGATAGACTAGAGGCACAATTGACGACAAATAGTTTGAGTGAGAACCAGCTCATGTTTAAAATGGCGTCGAGCGGAAGGATGAATTCTAGGATCTGATTGAGGATTGAGAACATTCACATCATATTGGATCAAATGACTTAAAATGTTAATGACGAGAGGATGCCAATAAGATTACTAGACTTATAGGATTTAATCCCAATGCAAGCAAGAAAGAATTTCAAGAGCAATAGGTTGTTGAGGATCTTGGAAGATCGAATGGTATTTCAAAAACTTTTGTGAAATATCTGAATCAAGCTGAGGGATGGCGGATACTCGATGAGTGCGAGAAATTATCCGTAGGGGTATTCATGTGGCAAGAACGCAAGGTACCGAGAACAAAGGATTCTCGTAATATCCCAAAGTATTTCAGGGTATCTTGTAATAACAAGAACAATTGAAAAAGAAGGTATGGACGACAAGTGTGTGCAGCTATCCATAGGGATTTATCGGTGATATGGAATTACAGCGGCGAAGGCACAAGGGTTTCGAGGAAACATCGAGAGTATCTTGAAATCTTACGGTGCGACAGCGATCATACGGGTGAAGGGGCTCTCCGGAGAAAGTATTTTGAGAACCTATAGTTAGATTTTAGCAAAATCATTTAGCGGATAGAAGAGACCAGAATCCCGAGTATGAGCGAGGAATAAAAGATCCTAATACCACCCAATGGCGGCGTGGGCCGTAAGGCCACAGCCAATGTTAGTAAAAGTTTAGTAGTGACTAGACTCAACCGGCCAAGGAGTTCGAAGGGGCTACCTACTGGCGATCGGCTCGATACCAACTTTGGCGCCCGATTCAATCGTACACTAATCATACTGCATAAGCGTATGCGATCAAGATCGAGGACTCACGGGAAGATATCACAACACAACTCTAAAAATAAAATAAGTCATACAAGCATCATAATACAAGCCGGGGCCTCGAGGGCTCGAATACAAGTGCTCGATCATAGGCGAGTCGTGGAAGCAAAAATATCTGAGTCTGGACATAAGTTAAACAAGTTTGCCTTAAGAAGGCTAGCACAAAGCTGGGATCTGAGATCGAAGAAAGAGGCGGGCCTCCTGCAGGATCCTCCTAACTACTCACAGTGTCGTCGTCGTGGGCTGCTGCGTAGTAGTAGGCACCTCCGGTGTAGTAGTAAATCATCGGCGGTGGCGTCGCTCTGGGCTCCATCGTGCAGTCGCGCAACCGAGTAGAGATAGGGAAAAGGGGAACAAGGCAACCGTGAGTACTCATCCAAAGTACTACTTAAGCAAGAACTACACTACATATGCATGGATATATGTGTAAAGGGCCATATCGATGGTGAGCTGCAGAATGCGAGAATAAGAGGGGATAGCTAGTCTTATCAAAGACTAAACACAGTCACCTTAAATCTTGCAACAGGTAGAAGAGAGTGGTGAAATCCTCCAAGTAGCATCGCATAGCATAATCCTACCAGCGATCCTCCTCGTAACCACGAGAGAGCGACCACGGGTTATGTCGCACTTGGAAGGTGTGTTTTATTAAGTGTCTGGTTCTAGTTGTCATAAGGTCAAGGTACAACTCCAAGTCGTCACATTACGAAGATCACGGCTATTGAATAGATTAACTTCCCTGAGGGTGCACCACATAACCCAACCGCTTGATCCCATTTGGCGGACACACTTTCTGGGTCATGCCGGCGCGGAAGATCAACACGTCGCAACCCACCTAGGCTCAACAGAGAGGTCGACCGCGGTCTAGACCTAAGCGCAGAGTGCAGGCCCGCCATACTGAGCACACATGCACGTTGTGTGGGCGGCGAGAAGAGACCTAGCCTAGTGGCGTTCGATCCAATCCGGTCGCGCGCCGCTCGATCGTGACATCACGAAGTGCTTGGTGATACCACGGCCGAGTGCCCATATCTCTCCCACGTGGTTGGTTAGTGCGTATAGGCCCGTGGCAGGACTCAGATCAAATACCAAGATCTCGTTAAGCGTGTTAAGTATCCTTGAGCGCCCGAGCAGGCCAGGCCCACCTCTCTCCTAAGCGGTCTCAACCTGCCTGTCGCTCCGCCACAAAGATCCACTCATGGGTGCTCCACCGGCCGACCCGACTTTAGTCTCCACATGTATCATGTATAAAGTATATAGTATATACCGAGATCACCTCCCGAGTGATCTCGGCCGATATATAGCACAGTGAGACGGACAAGAATGTAGGGCCACAGATGGAATACTAGCATCCTATACTAAGCATGTAGGATTGCGGGGTAAAGTAACAACAGTAGTAACAAGGACGGGCTATGCATCGGGATAGGTATAACGAAAGTAGTAACATGCTACACTACTCTAATGCAAGCGGTATAGAGTAGAATAAGCGATATCTGGTGATCAAGGGGGGCCTGCTGGAAGCTCTGTTATGCACAGGGAAGAGGGTCGTCGGTGGCAGTGCGTACTCAGTGGCATCGTTGCCGGTCTCGGGAGTCTCGGAGAAGAAGAGGAAGAAACAATAAATCTGAACAAACAAAGCATCACAAAACATAACGAGGCAATACATGGTGCTAGGTATGCCCTAACAGCGATACTAAGCGATGTCGTGAAGGGGAAAACATCCGGGAAAGTATTACGGTGTTTGGCGTTTTAGACAGATGAACGCGAGGAGTTGTTGCATGTTCTCCATGTTAGGGCTGTCTGGTGAGACGAGCAGACTACGTATCAGTTTGTCTCGTCGTTCGAGCAACTTTCATGTACAAAGTATTTTCATTCGAGATTCTGGATTATCTTATATTAATTTTAAAGTTTTAATTCATTTTCTGAATTTCTGGAATTGTTTAAATCGAATTGGAGCAGAATGTGCATTTGTTACCTAGTGTTACCCTAGCCTATGTGTATGAGAGTGGGACCGAGGGCTGGTCAACCATTTTACTTTGACTGGTCAAAAGGTGAGGTATGGCCCACATGTCATAGGCATCTAAATGAAATTAGTGTTTAGATTAGAATGGGGCCACATGTAATAGGCTATTAGGCTAACCTAACACTAAACGGATACTAACTAAACAACAGAATTAGTCCTAGGACTAATCTAGCTAATTAAATTAGACCTAACTAGTTAGGGCCGGCCTTTACACTCACATAGCGTGCACTCACAGGCGCACTCACACACACCACGCTGCATACACACACTGCACACAACACACAATGCTAGCGGTTAAATCTGTTTTCTGTTATCAGAAGATAGCATTTTGTGATTTTCATAGGACTTAAACCATGCATCAAATGTATTTGGTCGGTGGGATAAAATGGAGTTTGTCAAGTATACTACCTTCCCATATTTTTCTTAGTCCTGTTAACAATTGTTTTGCGGAGTTTTGGGGCTGTCTAGAGGGTTACTCATTGTAGAATTAGAAAAGCTAGCTAAGCGCTTCTGATGGCGAATATTCTTGTGCAGTGTTTCTCTGCCTGAAACAACATCTGTGAAACGAGCAACAGCGGCAATGGGGCAGCAGCGGCTGCCGGCGGAGAAAACCGGCCGGCCGTGGCTACGTCGAGCAAAAGCGGACAACAGCCCGGCGGCGGCGGCAGCCAGCACCGATTACAAGCAGCGATAGCGGGAAAGCAGCGATGAAGCGAGCCTGTGAGCAGCAGCGGTGTCTTGGCAACAATGGCGAGAGCAACTCGAGCGCGCATGAAGCGAGCGAGGCTCGGCGAGGCTGGCGGTTTGGCAGCAAGAGGCGTTGTTCGCCGAGCAGGCGGCGACAAGCTTCTGTGGCGGCAAGCTCGGGCAAGTTAGAGGCGGCGTGTCTGATTAGCGAAGCAGCGGCGAGAGAGAGGAAGAAGCGGGGCTCACGGCGGCACACGGTGGCCCTTGGAGATTAATGGCAGCGAAGCGCCGCGGTCGATGAAGAAGCGAAGGCGATCGGAGATGGGGCGAAGGGGATCCGGTGCCGGTGCCTCCAGCTCCATCTGAGGCCACCGATCGAAAGATTCGATCCGCCAGACTCACCGGCAGGAGTTAGCGGCGTGGGGCCGCCGGTGGCGCGACAACGGCGGAGGGCGGCGGCAAAGCGAGAGAAAAGCGGCGTAGTGGCGGCGCTGCGGTGGCTCTGACTTCGGTCGATGGCGAAAACGATGTGGCGAACGCGGTGGGGGTTCATGGGCGGACTAGCTAGGCTCGGGCGGCGAGGAGGCGCGGCGGCGGCCATGGCGAGGCGGCTCGGGTGCGCTCGTGGGGAGAAGAAGGCGGCAAGGTGGATCTGAGGAGAGGGAGAGCAGTAGCTAGGGTAGGGGCAAGTGGTGAGGTGAGTGGGAGGGGCGCCCGAGGAGTCGCCCTTATCCCCTCCGGGCGAGGCCGACGAGGTGGTCGGGTGGGAGCACGCCCTCGGTCGTGTCTGATGGGAGGAAGGCGACCGAGGGTGGGGTTGGGCCGGCCGGTGGTTCTGGTGGGCGAAGGCCCAGTGGGCAGGGGGATTTCCTTCTCTTTATTTTTTTTACTTTTTTATCTTGTTTCTTTTTTGTTTTCTTTTAGTTCTTTGTTTATTCTAGTGTTAACAATATTCCAAAGTGGCACCTAAATCGATGTTACCAATTATGCCTTTGCCACATTAATTTGCTAACCAAGAAAAATAGTTTTATAATTAATTATTATTTAAAAGTATTTAAATAATAGTTTTAGCTCTTGTTTTATTCATCTTAGAGTATTTAAGCATTTTATAAAAGTGTGGTTTGTCCACCATGATTAACTATGCATTAATTGGCACAACCCAAACATTTTAGTTTTAATGTTTGAAAACTTTGAAGTTTGCCTTTGATTCAAATTTGAATTTGAATCGGTTTTGAACTATCTGAGATCAACACGATGTCGTTATGGCGTGGCATCGTTAACGAGGGAATTATTTGGCGTCACAGCTAAAGTGTTGTCCAAGATCGATTTCGATCGAGGTACCATCGATTGAAGATTCGAGGCGGGACATACCTAAGGCGACTTTTACCACGGTATGGGCTGTATGAGTATACCGTTATGTCATTTGGTGCGACTAGCGCACCTGCCTATTTATGAACATGATGAACAAAGTGTTTATGGAGTTTTTGGATAAGTTAAATCGTAGTGTTCATTGATGATATTCTGGTTTACTCGAAGAATGAAGAGGAGCATAAAGAACATTTGCAATTGGTACTTGAGAAGCTCAGAGAACATCAGTTGTATGCCAAGTTCAGCAAATGTGAGTTTTGGTTGAAGGAAGTGGGATTCCTCGGACATGTTATATCCGGAGAAGGAATAGCAGTTGATCCCACAAAGGTTATCCTTTGTAAAAATTGGGAAGCACCAACAACAATTGGAGAGATCCGGAGTTTCCTTGGACTCGCGAGGATACTCGGAGATTTATTGAGAACTTCTCAAGGATTGCAAAGCCTATGGCGGAGTTGTTGAAGAAGGATACCAAGTTCATATGGTGGGGAGTGTGAGGCTAGTTTCAGGAGTTGAAGAAAGCGTTTGGTTACCTCACCAGTGTTGATTCTGCCAGATCAGAACAAGGATTATGAGGTGTATTGCGACGCTTCACGTCGAGGACTTGGAGCCGTGCTTATGCAAGAGGGAAGAGTTGTTTCGTATGCTTCACGACAACTGAAACCTCATGAATTGAATTATGCCATGCATGATTTGGAGTTAGCAGCCGTAGTGCATGCATTGAAAACATGGAGACATTTCCTCATTGGAAACCATTGTGAGGTGTACACGGATCACAAGAGTTTGAAGTACATTTTTCACTCAGAAGGAGTTAAACATCAGACAAAGGAGATGGTTGGAACTCATCAAGGATTATGATATGAGGTTGCATTATCATCCCGGAAAGGCTAATGTAGTGGTGGCGCATTGAGCCGTAAGAGCCATGTCAATACACTAATGGCGGGAGAGTTGCCAAAGGAGTTAGCGAGGATCTTCGTGAGCTATGTTTGGAGATAGTTACGAGAGGCTATGTAGCAGCATTGGAGATTGATCGACTTTGATGGATAAAATCAAAGAAGCTCGAGAATGGCCCGACAAGGAGATTACCTCTATAAAGGAGAAAATGAGCAAAGGAAAGGCTAAAGGGATTTCGTGAGGTTGAACACGATACCCTATGGTTTGAGACGAGTTTATGTGCCAAATGACCCGAGATCGGGAAGTTAATTCTGCAAGAGGCCCATGATTCACCATATTCGATCCACCGGAAATACCAAGATGTATTTGGATTTGAAGGATACTTTACGGTGGACGGAATGAAGAAAAGATATTGCGGAGTATGTAGCAGTTTGTGATGTATGCTAGAGAGTAAAAGCGAGCATCGAAGCGGCGGGATTATTACTGACCATTGCGATACCGAATGGAAGTGGGATAAGTTAGGCATGGATTTTATCACGGGATTACCGGGACTCGTTAGAGCTATGACTCAATTTGGGTTGTAGTTGATCGATTGACAAAAGGTAGCTCATTTCATCGATAAAGACCACCTACACGGTGCTAAGTTGGCGAAGATATACATGAAACAGAATCGTATGCTTGCATGGAGTTCGAGGAGCATCGTGTCGAGATAGAGAACCAGTTTAGCTCTAAGTTACGGAATCGGTTACCTGCGAAACTTTGGGTACGAGGCTAGAGTTCAGCACGACTTTTCATCCACGAGATAGATGGGCGGACCGAGAGAGTCAATCAGATTTTGGAGGATATGCTAAGAAACTGTCGCTAGATTATGGATCAAGTTGGGATGACAACTTGCCATATGAAGTTCTCTTACAACAATAGCTATCAATCCGGTTTGAAGATGGCCCCTTCGAAGCCTTATGCGGAAGGAGGTGCAGGACACCGTTGTCGTGGGGCGAAGTTGGAACCGCCGATTGTTTGGACTGGATTTTATTAAGAATCGAGCGGAAGGTGAAGTTGATTCGCGATAGGCTCAAGGTAGCCAGTCGAGCGAGAAAAACTCGCGAATTCTAAGCGCAAGAGACAGTTTACAAAGTCGGAGACCGAGTTTATCTTGAGTATCTCCACTTGAAATTAAGCGTTTTGGTGTTAAGGAAAGTTAAGCGCCACGTTTTGTAGGACCATACCGAGTTGTGGAGCGTATGGAGAATGGCCTACAAGTTGGAATTGCCCAAAGGATTGTCGGGAGTTCATGATGTGTTCCCGTTTCTCGGCTGAATAAGTGCCACGCGGAGATGGCTGATATACGTTGAGGATACCATGCCGTTGGAGGCAATTGAGTTGGATAAGTTTGACCTATGAGGAGAAACCGGTTAAGATTCTTGAGTTTGCCGGTAAGTCACCCATAACAAGGTTATCAAGTTTTGCAAAGTTCGATTGGAGCCACCACAGAGGATGAAGCCACACAGGGGCGAGAGGAAGATTTCTTTGAAAGACCACCCTCATCTATTTTCTAGCCAACCCAAATCTCGAGGCGAGATTCATCTTAAGGGGTAGGTTTGTAACATCCCAAATTTGCAATTTGGAATGTTATACACTAGATCATCATTGCATATCATATTTTGTTTGCTTTTGGTTTTGATCCTAGAAATTTTCGCAACTCAAGGACCCACGGAGAGAGTTGGGGATTTCTTTATTTTCATATTTTAGTTTTCTCAAATTTTGAGAATAGGATCATTTGATTTTAATTATTTTATCTTGATTATTTCTATTACAAAAAATATGAGAGAGGAATAAAATGACTTTCCCAAAATAAAGAAATATTGAGGATTTAATAATAAAATCAAATAAGATTTTATTTGGAGTTTTAAGCTATTTTATTTGAATTTAGGAAAAATACGTGTTTTCAAAATTTCATTTAGGCCCCAAATAAATATTCACTTTGTCGGCTTGATTTTAGAAGTCGGGAAAATTTATTCGGGATTTTTGGAGTCCGTTTAGTATTTCTTTCGTTAGTTTTTCTGCGCGGAATTAATTTTGTTTTTTTCTAAAAAAAAAGTCCGAACCGACCTTGGGCCGTAACCGGCCAGGACTCCGCCTGGCCGGGGCTTTATAAGCCGCCCCTTGGGGCCCGACCGACCCTGACCCGTAGCCGCGCCCCAAACCCTAAGCGCCGCCGCCGCCTCGTTCAGCGCACCGTCGCCCGCCGATGTCGCCGCCGCCGCCCGCCCGCTTCGCGGAGATGCCCGCCGCCTCGCGAGAGACCCGCCGCCAGTAGCCGTCGTCGCCGGCGGTTTTCCTCGAAAACCGCCGGTTTTTATTTAACAGCGGTTTATTTTTTAAGTTTTACTTTTTTATAGATCGGTTTTCGGTTTATTTATTTAGTGGCGTCGCTCGTTCGTTCGTTTCAGCGAGCGCGTTCATCATTAGATCCAGATATGAGCGCTGGTTCGTTAATCTGTTCGTCGTTTTCTTTTCTCGGATTTTCCGCGATTATTTCGATCGCGATTTACGATCCGATTTTCGTTTTAGTATAACTTTTAGCTCGTTTATCGAATCGAGGCGATTCAAGCGCTGGAGTTTAAATCTCGAAACCCTCTTTCCATTAACAAACTTAAACAAGTTTTTGCTTCTGTAAAATTAGACTTAAGTCCAGATTAGTAAAACGAAGTTGTTTTCTTTCGCCGTTTGACTTTTGTTGCTTCGTTTGATTTGATTCTTTTTGCAAACCGGAGTTCTTAAGTTGAACTTTCTGGTTAGATCTCTTATTTGAGTTTTACCTGTGCATTAGATGAGTACTTATTGTATGCTTGTTTGTTTGTTTGCGATAGAGTACCGAGTCGCGCTTGTTACTTGAGTCTCTAGGTTTCGCGGATCATCAGCAAGGCAAGTAACACTTTGATCATACCTTTCTACTGCCCAGTTTTTATTGCATTAGATCAATCCTCAAACATTGCATGATTAGGATCTAATTAAATTGTGGGATGGGAAGTAGATGAGGTAGTACCTATTACCGTTTACTATTAAACCTTTGGGAGTTACTTCTCGTTTGCTTCTTATGTCATGCTATGCGATGAAGCGTGGATTGGGTGAGTGATATCCATGACAGATGTGAGATTGTTAATAAATGGTTTATCTAAGGTGGCAACAAACACACATCTGGGTGGATTGAGGTACTGGGTATTCGAGGATTACTGTTTCTTTTGGACGCCACCTAGGCTCAAAGGGATCATGAGACTATTCATACTAGAAACTTCCGTGTGCAGCCACAAGCTACTATGGGCTCTAGCATAGTTGAATAAGTCGTGCGAACTCTTACAGTGGTAGACTAGCTGATGTAGGGGATGTAGGTTGATACGGTCTACCCGATCGTAAGGTGCTAAGCGCTTACGAAAGACTATGTCTTGGTCATCCGTTTCTCAAACACCATGTAGTCTGAGAAATCCAACGGAGAGATCGGGTATTGTGGGGAAAAGTCATAAACCTCTGCAGTGTACAAAATAATCATGGTTAGCCGTGTCCCCGGTTATGGACGTTTTGAGTATCTAGTACTTGGATTATCATGTGAATCTCATCATGTTACTTTAATTAATTTTGTTGGGTTTTAATGATGATGCTTAATTGGGATTAAGGATCTTGTCAACCATTCTCAATGTTTAACAACCACCATGATAGTTAAATAAAATTTATCCCTTTGCGGTGGGAAAAATTGGCTTTCATAAAGCTGTAACCATAGAGCTTTCCACCAGCAATATATGCATGTAGTATAGCTTATTCTTTCATTACTCTCTATGTGTTACATTGCCAGCATATTCCATGTGCTGACCCATTTTCGGGCTGCAACGTTTCATGCTGCAGACTTTTCATACGACAGTAAGGTGCCTTTAGTTAGTGGTTCTATACTCGGTGATGCCGTTGGAGTTGATGGACTCGCTTATCTTCCAAGCCTTTATTTGTTATCGTTTTTAGATGGCCTTAAGCCATTTTTATTGTAATAAGTTCTCTCTTGATACATTCGATGTAATAAGTGTGTGATTGCTACTCTGTTATAAATCGGTCAAATCTTGTGTGGTGTCGGACATTCTTGATCCGAGGATGACACGAGCACGAGATCGGTATTTGAGGTCAGTCGCTACATTTTTAATTATAAAGATGCAAAGTAAAATAAAAGGCAAAGTAAAGAGCAAAGCAATAATAAAAGCGTAGGAATATTAATATGATGAAAATAGACACAGGGGCATAGATTTCACTAGTGGCTTCTCTCAAGAGCATAGGTATTTTCTGGCGGTGAGCAATTCTTGTTGAGCAATTGTGAAATTGAGCATAGTTATGAGAGTATATAGGTATAATCATGTATATAGGCATCACGTCCGAGACAAGTAGACCGACTCCTGCATCTACTACTATTACTCCACTCATCGACCGCTATCCAGCATGCATCTAGAGTATTAAGTTAATGAAAATGAAATGTAGCATGTAAGCAAGATGACATGATGTAGAGGAATAAATTCATGCAATATGATAAATACCCATCTTGTTATCCTCGATGGCAACAATACAATCGTGCCTTGCTGCACCTCACATCCTTTGGGAAAGGACACATAAGATTGAACCCAAAGCTAAACACTTCTCCCATTGCAAGAACTACCAATCTAGTTAGCCAAACCAAGCGGATAATTGAAGAGACTTGTAAAGATAACTCAATCATACATAAAAGAATTCAGAAAAGATTCAAATATTGTTCATAGATAATCTTGATCATAAACCCACAATTCATCGGTCTCAACAAACACACCACAAAACAAGATTACATCGAATAGATCTCCACGAGAGAGGGGAGAATGCCATCTAGCTACTAACAATGGACCCGAAGGTCAGGGTAAACTACTCACACTTCATCGGAGGCTATGATGTTGATGTAGAAGCCCTCCGTGGTGGAATCCCCTTCGTGAGCTCGGAACAGGCCCCAAGATAGGATCTCGTGGATCGAGAAAGTTGCGGCGGTGGAATTAGGTTTTGGCTCTGTATCTTATCGGCGAAGTGCGTGGGTATATATAGGAGGAAGAAATGCGTCGGTGGAGCCTCGAGGGGCCCACGAGGTGAAGCGCGCCCTCCACCCTCGTGGCCGCCTCGAACTTTCTTGACGGAGGTCCAAGTCTCCTGGGTCTTATCCGATGAGAAAATCACATTCGAAGATTTCATTCTGTTTGGACTCCGTGATATTACATTTCTTGGCTCTTGAAATAGTGTCGGGTGGTAGGTGCGACATATGCCAGCAGGTGGCTAATCTAGTGGGAGCCAATAAGGCGTCGCCGATGCCTAGAAACCGGATGAGGCGAGACATGCCTTGGTGAATCTTACCCGGCTTGGGGCTCTCCGTGGAGATAACACCCTACTGCTACTCTGCGGGGTCTCCGCATGATCACTAAATGAACAAGAGCTACAAGAGGCTCCTCGAGCTGTTCGGGGTGAGGAAGAAGGGCACGGCTAGTTCTCCTCTTCCCTCTACGTGGTGTCTAAAACTATCAGAGTCCAACCCTTTGCATGGGTGCCCGGGGAGTTATAGGCCTACCCCAGAGTACAATAATAATCCGGCTAGGTGTGGGCCTAGCCGTCGGTGTCTTCATCCTTGGCTTCTCCGCTGGCTCTTTGGGGCCCGCCGACTAGTGGGCCCTTGACTACCCAGCTTCTGGTCGACAGTGGCCCCACGGTGAGGGGCTTTGTCGGGGCTGATTCTTGTGCCTCGATCGATGCGAGGGCTTTGTCGGGGTAAGCATGGCTCTGATGCCGCGCCTTGGCGGCGATCTTATAGCCTCACCGTCTTGTCTCCTTAATGAGGCGCTTCCTTGAGAGAGGCAGGCGGCTATGGGGAGCCGGCCATGCCTCGAGGCCGGCCCAGGGGAGGCCGAGCCGCCTCGGGCATCTCTCGGCCGGAGGGACCCGCCCGCCTCCGGGTAGTCTGAACTGACTGTCGTGGGTGGCGTCATAGTCAACATAGCACTTGATCTCGTCTTGCGGACGGGTGATGGCTACCCGTCTGGCTATGCTTATACAGCGTACTCCGGGATCTCGGGGTGGCAGGCTTCACTATAGCCACGCCCGTCTCGTCGTCGTTATATGTGCATATTACGAGGTGCGGCCTTGGCACTGCTGAAATGGCCGGCTCCTTGGGCCGGACCTCGATAACCCGGCTCCTTAAGCCGGCCATTTCTCCTATGGGTCTTGAGGGCAGGCCGCCCCTGGCCGGCTGAATGACAGCCGGCCAGGGAAGGCGGCCCGGCGTCTTGGATGTTGGATGTCTTGATTGGCTTGATTGGTTTGTAATTTTCCGAAGCCCGAGAGCAGCTAGGCTACCGTGGTCATTACTCCGACAAATAGGCAAAAACAGCAATTACAGGCTGGGCCTCCGGTTAATAGGTTATTCCCAAAAGTAATATAAAAGTGGAAAATAATGCCCAATATAGTGAAAACAATAGATAATATAGCATGGAGCAATCAAAAATTATAGATACGTTGGAGCGTATCGGGCATCTAAGCTTAATTCTGCTCGTCCTCGAGTAGGTAAATGATAAAAGAGAATTTTTGATGCGAGTGCTACTTGGCATAATTTCAATGTAATTCTTCTTAATTGTGGTATGAATATTCAGATCCGAAGATTCAAGACAAAAGTTCATATTGACATAAAAATAATAATACTTCAAGCATACTAACTAAGCAATTATGTCTTCTTAAAATAACATGGCCAAGAAAGTTCATCCCTACAAAATCATATAGTATAGTCATGCTCCATTTTAGTCACACAAGAATGCTCTCATCATGCACAACCCGATGACAAGCCAAGCAATTGTTTCATACTTTAGTAATATGAAACTTATAAACCTTCACATAATATATGGTTGAGCCATGGACATAGCACTATGGGTGGAATAGAATATAATGATGGGGGTTATGTGGAGAAGACAAAAAGGAGAAGGTCTCACATCAGCAAGGCTAATCAGCGGGCTATGGAGATGCCCATCAATTGATGTTAATGCAAGGAGTAGGGATTGCCATGCAATGGATGCACTAGAGCTATAAATGTATGAAAGCTCAACAAAAGAAACTAAGTGGGTGTGCATCCAACACTTGCTCACGAAGACCTAGGGCATTTGAGGAAGCCCATCGTTGGAATATACAAGCCAAGTTCTATAATGAAAGATTCCCACTAGTATATGAAAGTGACAACATATGAAACTATCTATATGAAGAACATGGTGCTACTTTGAAGCACACTATATGAGACTAAGCTATATGAAGAACATGGTGCTACTTTGAAGCACAAGTGTGGAAAAAGAGATAGTAGCATTGCCCTTTTATTTTTATTTTTTGGGCCTTCTTTTTTTCTTTGGCCTTTCTCTTTTTTTATTGGGACAATGCTCTAGAAAATGATGATCATCACACTTCTATTTATTTACACCTCGATGATTACAACTCGATACTAGAACAAAGTATGACTCTATATGAATGCCTCCCGTGATGTGCAGGATATGCAATGAATCAAGAGTGACATGTATGAAAGAATTGTGAGCGGTGGCTTGCCACAAATACTATATCAACTACATGATCATGCTAAGCAATATGACAATGATGAATGTGTCATGAAGAGCGGTATGGTGGAAAGTTGCATGGCAATATATCTCGGAATGACTATGGAAATGCCATAATAGGTAGGTATGGTGGCTGTTTTGAGGAAGATATAAGGAGGTTTATGTGTGAAAAGGCGTATCATATCACGGGGTTTGGATGCACCGTGAAGTTTGCACCAACTCTCAATGTGAGAAAGTGCAATGCAGATGCGAAGAGGTTAGCAATGATGGAAGGGTGAGAGGCGTATAATCCATGGACTCAACATTAGTCATAAAGAACTCACATACTTATTGCAAAAATCTACAAGCCATCAAAAACCAAAGCACTATCGCATGCTCCTAGGGGGATAGATTGGTAGGAAAAGACCATCGCTCGTCCCGACCGCCACTCATAAGGAGGACAATCAAATAACACCTCATGTTTCAAATTGTTACATAACGTTTACCATACGTGCATGTTACGGGACTTGCAAACTTCAACACAAGCATTTCTCAAATTCACAAATACTCAACTAGCACGACTTTGATATTATCACCTCCATATCTCAAAACAATTATCAAGCATCAAACTTTTCTTAGTATTCAACGCACTCAAAAGAAAGTTTTACAAATCTTGAATACCAAGCTATTATTATTAAGTAAATTACCATGCTATTTAAGACTCTCAAAATAATCTAAGTGAAGCATGAGAGATCAATAGTTTCTTTAAAACAAATCCACCACTGTGCTCTAAAAGATATAAGTGAAATGAGAGCAAAACTATCAAGCTCAAAAGATATAAGTGAAGCACATAGAGCAAAACTATCAAGCTCAAAAGATATAAGTGAAGCACATAGAGTATTCTAACAAATTCCAATCCATGTATGGCTCTCTCAAAAGGTGTGTACAGCAAGGATGATTGTGGTAAACTAACAAGCAAAGGCATAAATAATACAAGGCGCTCCAAGCAAAACACATATCATGTGGTGAATAAAAATATAGCTCAAGTAAAGTTACCGATGGAAGTGGACGAAAGAGAGGATGCCTTCCGGGGCATCCCCAAGCTTTGACTTTTTGGTATCCTTGGATTATCATGGGGGTGCCATGGTCATCCCCAAGCTTAGGCTCTTGCCACTCCTTGTTCCATAATCCATCAAAAAATTTCACCCAAAACTTGAAAACTTCACAACACAAAATTCAAAAGAAATCTCGTGAGCTCCGTTAGCGAAAGAAAACAAAAGATCACTTTAAGGTACTGTAATTAACTAATTATTTATTTATATTGGTGTTAAACCTACTGTATTCCAACTTCTCTATGGATCATAAACTATTTTACTAGCCATAGATTCATCAAAATAAGCAAACAACACACGAAAAACAGAATCTGTCAAAAACAGAACAGTCTGTAGTAATCTGTAACTAACGCAAACTTCTGGAACTCCAAACATTCAGCCAAAATAGGACGACCTAGGAAATTTGTTTATTGATCAGCAGCAATTGGAAGCACTATTTTATCACGTTCTAGGGATTTTTAACAATTGTTTTCGTGAACCGAAAGTTTCTGGAAATTACAGAAAGATCAAATAACTATTATCCAAGAAGATCCTATAGGTTTAACTTGGCACAAACACTAATTAAAACATAAAACCACATCTAAACATAAGGTACATGGATTATTTATTCCTAAACAGAAACAAAAACAAAAAACTAAAAATAAAATTGGGTTGCCTCCCAACAAGCGCTATCGTTTAACGCCCCTAGCTAGGCATAAAAGCAAGGATAGTACTAGGTATTGCCATCTTTGGTAGGCAATCCATAAGTGGCTCTCATAATAGATTCATATGGTAATTTTATTTTATTTCTAGGGAAGTGTTCCATGCCTTTCTTTAATGGAAATTGGAATCTAATATTCCCTTCCTTCACATCAATAATTGCACCAATCGTTCTAAGGAAAGGTCTACAAAGAATAATAGGACATGAAGGATTGCAATCTATATCAAGAACGATAAAGTCTACGGGCACATAATTCCTATTTGCAACAATAAGAAGATCATTAATTCTTCCCATAGGTTTCTTAATAGTGGAATCCATAAGGTGCAAATTTAGAAGCATTCATCAAAATCACGAAATCTAGCTAATCACACAAAGTTTTGGGAATAGTGGAAACACTACCACCCAAATCACATAAAGCATAAAATTCATGATCCTTAATCTTAATTTTAATAGTTGGTTCCCACTCATCATAAAGCTTTCTAGGGATGGAGACTTCCAACTCAAGTTTTCCTCATAAGATTGCATAAAGGCATCAACGATATGTTTAGTAAGCGCTTTGTTTTGACTATAGGCATCGGAGAATTTAGCACGGATTGCAACAAGGAAATACAATCAATTAAAAAGCAACTTTCATAATTAAATTCCTTGAAGTCCAAAACAGTGGGTTTAGCAACATCTAAGGTTTTACTTTCTTCAATCCACTTTTATCAATTTTAGCATCATACTCTAAAAGCTCCGAATTTTAGAATGCCTTCTAGGTAAAGGTGACTCATATTCAATCTCATCATTATCGAGATTCATATTGCAAAACAAAGATTTAATGGGAGACACATCAATAACTTTTAGATCTTCATCTTGATTTTCATGAAAATTGGAAGACCACGCTTTAATAAATGCATCTTTCATATACGCATCCTAGCGGTTCTTTATTTGCACTCATCAATGGAAGTTATCATGGCTTTGAGAGACTCATTGATATCATGCTTAGGAGGAATAGATCTAAACTTTAAAGAATCAACATCAAGAGAAATTCTATCAACGTTCTAGCCAATTCATCAACTTTGAGTAATTTCTCTTCAAGCAAAGCATTAAAATTCTTTTGTGAATTCATAAACTCTTTAACACTATTCTCAAATTCAGAGGACATATTATTAAAATTTCCATAAGAGTTGTTGTAGGAATTTCCATAATTATTAGAAGGATTACTAGGATAAGGCCTAGGATTAAAATTCCCTCTATATGCGTTGTTACCAAAATTATTCCTACCAACAAAATTCATATCCATAGATTCATTATTATTATCAATCAAAGTAGACAAGGGCATATCATTAGGATCAGAAGAAACACTCTTAGTAGCAAATAATTTCATAAGTTCATCCATATTTCCACTCAAAGCATTGATTTCTTCTATCGCATGCACTTTTTATTAGTAGATATTTGATTGTGCCATTGAGAATAATTAACCATAATGTTATCTAGGAGTTTAGTAGCATCTCCTAAAGTGATTCCATAAAAGTGCCTCCATGGCCGAATCTAAAAAGATTTCTAGAGGCAAAATTCAATCCGGCATAAAATTTTTGTATAATCATCCACAAATTCAAACCTTGAGTAGGGCAATTCGTATCATTAATTTCATTATCTCCCAAGCTTGTGCAACATGTTCATGATCAAGTTGCTTAAAATTCATAATATCGTTTCTAAGAGAGATGATCTTAGCGGAGGAAAATACTTAGAGATAAAAGCATCTTTGCACTTGTTCAAATACTATTTTTAGGCAAAGACGAAAACCAAGCTTTAGCACGATCTCTAAGCGAAAAAGGAAATAGCTTCAATTTAACAACATCATTGTCAACATCTTTATTCTTTTGCATATCACACAAATCCACGAAGCTATTTAGATGAGTGGCGGCATCTTCACTAGGAAGGCGGTGAATTGATCTTTCATAGCGAGATTCAACAAAGCGGTATTGATTTCACGATTCGATATTGGCAAGAGAATCAGATGCCAAGGAAATCATTATTGTTGGTATTGGTAAAGTCACACAGTTTGGTATTATCTTGAGCCATAGTGACAAGCAAGCAATCCAACACGAGCAAACAGAAAAGGGCAAGCGAAAAAGAGGAGGAGATTGGGAAAGAGAGGCGAATAAAGCGGCAAGGGTGAAGTGGGGGAGAGGAAAGCGAGAGGCAAATGGCAAATAATGTAATCACGAGAGATAAGGGATTGTGATGGGTACTTGGTGTGTTGACTTGTCGTAGACTCCCGACAGCGGCGCGGAAATCCTTCTTGCTCGTCTTGAGCTTGCGTTGGTTTTCCCGAAGAGGATAGGATGATGCAGCAGAGTACGTAAGTATTTCCCTCAGTTTTGAGAACCAAGGTATCAATCCGTAGGAGGCCACTGCGAGTCCCTCGTACCTACACAAAGAAAATAGCTCCTGCAACCAATGCGAATAGGGGTTGTCAATCCTTCACGGTCACTTACGAGTGAGATCGATAGAGATGATAGATAATATTTTGGTATTTTTTGGTATAAAGATGCAAAGTAAAATAAAAGGCAAAGTAAAACAAAGCAATAATAAAGCGTGGGAAGATTAATATGATGAAAATAGATCAGGGGCCATAGATTTCACTAGTGGCTTCTCTAAAGAACATAGGTATTTCGGTGGGTGAGCAATTACTGTTGAGCAATTGAAGAATTTAGCATATTTATGAGAGTATCTAGGTATGATCATGTATATAGGCATCACGTCAAGAGACAAGTAGACCGACTCCTGCTGCATCTACTACTATTACTCCACTCATCGACCGCTATCCAGCATGCATCTAGAGTATTAAGTTAATGAAAGCAAGATAGCCTTAGGCAAGATGACATGATGTAGAGGAATAAATTCATGCAATATGATAAATACCCCATCTTGTTATCCTCGATGGCAACAATACAATCGTGCATTGCTGCCCCTCATCCTTTGGAAAGGACACACAGATTGAACCCAAAGCTAAACACTTCTCCCATTGCAAGAACTACCAATCTAGTTGGCCAAACCAAGCGGATAATTGAAGAGACTTGTAAAGATAACTCAATCATACATAAAAGAATTTAGAAAAGATTCAAATATTGCTCATAGATAATCTTGATCATAAACCCACAATTCATCGATCTCAACAAACACACACGCAAAAAGAAGATTACATCGAATAGATCTCCACGAGAGGGGAGAACATTGTATTGAGATCCAAAAAGAGAAGAAGCCATCTAGCTACTAACTATGGACCCGAAGGTCAGGGGTAAACTACTCACACTTCATCGGAGGCTATGATGTTGATGTAGAAGCCCTCCGTGGTGGAATCCCCTTGGCGGAGCTGGAGCAGGCCCAAGATAGGATCTCGTGGATCTGAGAAAGTTGCGGCGGTGGAATTAGGTTTTGGCTCCGTATCTGATCGGTGAGGTACATAGGTATATATAGGAGGAAGAAATG
>JAHIAM010000519.1:0-37638 GCA_021605205.1 Aegilops longissima
CAAAAAATGAATACCCCCGCTAGCTGGGACCCACCTTGGTGGGAGGCTGACTTATGGGCCTACAAAGTTGACGGGGACGGAGGGCTTTGTCAACTTAGTCAATATAAACGATTCTAGCTCCAGTGGTCATACGATGTCCATCCAACGACCGTAGTGCTTCTTCAACCTCTGGTTTTCTTGCTCCAGCCGCCCAAAGCAGCACCGATCATGCCGCATGCTCCTACCTCCCGTGGCCGGATGTGCTGCCGCGGAGGCCTCACCGCCCCCTACTATTCCCACCGCTGGCCAGGCCCTGCGGCGACGGCAGCATCACACCGCAGCCGAACTAGTGAACCCTCGTACTCCTCTCCACGCGGTCTTCCACTTCCGCGTCTTCCCCGGCTCCCCATCATCCCCTTCCTAGGCCTCGCCGTCGTTCACAGCCCTGGTGCTCTCGGCGTGGTGTGGTCAACGTGGTCAAGGAACGACTTCCATCGGACATGGACTGTACGTGGAGAGGCTGACAGCTGGGTCCACGGCCGCAGCAAGGAAGTGCCTCCTTATTACGCGGAAAATAATTATTCCTCCACCTGACAGCGGGGACCCACCGGACGGGCCACCGTATTTCACGAAAAAAACGTTTCCGACTGCTGGGACCCACCAGCTACACCTTCGCACGCAAGGAAGTGCGTCCGGGCAAAAAACGATTCGCCCCCCTGACTGCTGGGACCCACCAGCTACATCTTCGCACGCAAGGAAGTGCGTCCAGGCAAAAAAAAAACGATTCGCCCCCCTGACTGCTGGGACCCACCAGCTGCATCTTCGGACGCAAAGAAGTGCCTGACAGTCGGGACCCACCTGGTCGAAGCGTACATAGCATTGTCATTCTGGTCGCGAACGTGTACGTACATACTGGTCGATGTAGAGGCGCGCACGTGTCGTAGTAGAGGCGCGCACGTGTCGTAGTAGTGGCGCACACGTAGCATGTACACATACGTACAGAGGCCAGGGTGCAAGAAATAAAATATGGCCACGTATGTGTACGTACGGCCAGGGCTCGTGTACATGGCTGGGTCGGAGTGGAGAAACAACGTCGTCGTCGTGTTCATGGGGAGGCAACAGAATGCGTCGTGTTCATCAGGAGGCAACGGAACGCGTGGGAGCCAACCGGCTGGGTCGGAACGGAATGCGTGGTCGTGTTCATCGGGAGGGCTTGGACGGAACAGGCGATGGAAACGAGGCCTGGCGTACCGCACAACGGAGGAAACGGACCTCCTATGTTTGGAACGGGGTCCTGTTGATCGGGAGGGTGTGGCGCATCGCATCTGGAGAAACGGACCTCCTACGGTCGAAACCGGGTCTGTTGATCGGGAGGGTGTGGCATACCGCAAAAGCGGATAAACGGACCTCCTATGGTCGAAGCGGGGTCCTGTTGATCGGGAGGGTGTGGCGTGCATCGCAAAGCGGATTTAAACGGACTTGTGTTGGAGCGCCACGGTCGAAACGGGTCCTGTTCATCGAGAGGGTGTGGCGTACCGCAAAACGGGACTCCACGGGATACTGTTCATCTCCACCGTCAACCTCCTCCAGCCTCCACGGGCTACCATCGACCTCCTCCAGCCTCCACGGGCTCCTGTTCATCCAGCCTCCACCGCGCGCTACTCCACCGACTACTGTTCAACCATCCCTCCACCGTCTACTGTTCATCCAGCCCTCCGCACCACGGGGTCCTGTTCAACCACCCCTCCATGGCACCCCTCCACCGTCTACTGTTCATCCAGCCCTCCACACCACGTGGTCCTGTTCAACCACCCCTCCACGGGCATCCCTCCACCGTCTACTGTTCATCCAGCCCTCCACCACACCGCGGAGTCCTGTTCATCCAGAGGCAAACGCCACAGCTCACTGTTCATGCAATCCCCCGCAACGCTCACTGTTTATCCCAGAGGCAGCATCGATCGGCTTCAGTTAGCAGCAGTAGCGAAGGAATCGCTCGATCGGGTTAACTTAATAGCCATCGATCGATCGCTTGGGTTCAGTAACGCGTAGCCTGCAGTGCAATCGCTCGGGTTTAATTAGAGCCCAATGCCTCGCTCGGGTTTAGTTGGAGCCCAACGCCTCGCTCGGTTTCAGTTAGAGCCAACGCCTCGCACACACGCGCGTACGTGTACGAGAGAAACGCGCATCGCTCGGCCCCCGACCTGCCACCGTAACCGGGAACTCCCCGAAATTTTCCTCCCCCTCGCCTCAATCACGGTTTTTTCCGTCATGGACAGCCCAAAGAATGTCATGCAGCTGCGTCTCCGGCCCGCCCAGGACGAAAAGCCCATTTTCTGTCATGATTTTTTGTCATAGAAGTAGGAGCCAACCACATCTATGATGATACCGGGTTTAGTCACAATTATCGACATAAAAGTGTCATATGTATGACAGAAAAAAATTTCGTTCGGCCCAAAATGTCACGGATGTGTTTTTTTTTGTAGTGTTACTAGAGCATAATTACTCATCAACATAACTCAGATATCACATCCTCATATCTCAAAACTATTACTAAGAATCAAGTTTATTTTGTCCAATGATCTTCATGACATTTTATTTTACTTTATCCTTCTTGGATATCTATCACATTGGAACTAACTTTTATGTGTTGCTTTTCATAAGCTCAAATAAATATAAGTGAAGATCATGAGCATAACAAAATTTCTTTCTCTCAAAATAATTTAAGTGAAGCAAGAGAGAATTTCTTCAAAATTTTACTAACTCTCAAATAAATTTAAATGAAGTAAGAGAGAATTTCTTCAAAAATAACAAAGCACACCGTGCTAAAAACATATAAGCGAAGCACTAGAGCAAGTCCATTGCTCATAAAAATTTAAGTGAAGCATAGAGAGCAATTCTCATGACATAATATTGGCTCTCTCAAATAGGTGTGTCCAACAAGGATTGATGACTTAAAACACAAAATAAAACAAGCAAAGATACATATCATACAAGATGCTCCTAGCAAAACACATATCATGTGACGAATAAAAATATATATAGTCTTGAGTAAAATACCGATGGTTGTTGGAAGAAAGCGGGGATGCCACTTGGGGGCATCCCCAAGCTTAGTTGGTTGCTCATTGTTTGGATAATACCTTGGGATTCCGGGGCATCCCCAAGCTTAGGCTCTTACATCCTTCTTTCATCCATCATAAGATAACCCAAAACTTGAAAACTTCAATCACACAAAACTCAACTAAACCTTTGTGAGATCCGTTACTGTAAGAAAAATAAACCACTACTATAAGTGTTGTATCAAACCAATTAATTTTTTATTTTTTTATTATATCTACTGTATTCCAACTTTTCTATGGAAAAAACTCATCAACGAAAACCATAGAGCCATCAAAATAAGCACACAGCACAAAGAAAACAAAATCTGTCAAAACAGAACAGTCTGTAGCAATCTGACTTAAAAGAAAACTTCTGGAAGTCCAAAAATTCTGAAAAAATAGGAAGACCTGAGAAATTTGAATATTAATCTTCTGCAAAACGAATTAGGGCAAAATCTCTTTCTGAATAAAAATGAGAAATAATTTCGTGAGCACAAAGTTTCTGTCTTTTTCAGCAAGATCAAACAACTATCACTCAAGAAGATCCTATCGGTTCTAGTTGGAACAAACACTAATTAAAACACAAAAAACACAATCATAATAGTAGCATAATTTTGTAAACACTCAAGGACAGAAAGCAAAAAGTAAAAATAAATTTTATTCATTGGGTTGCCTCCCAACAAGCGCTATAGTTTTACGCCCTTAGCTAGGCATAAAGCAAGGATCTAAGTTTTGTCATCTTTGGTTCGAGATCCATAAGATACCCTCATGGTTGATTCATAAGGTGGCTTAATTCTAGTTCCAGGAAAGTGTTCCATACCCTTCCTCAAAGGAAATTGGAACTTAATATTGCCTTCTTTCATATCGATCACGACACCGATAGTGCACAAAAACGGTCTACCAAGAATAATAGGACAAGACGGATTGCAATCAATATCAAGAACAATAAAATCTATTGGCACATAATTCGTATTTGCAAGAATAAGAACATCCTTAATTCTTCCCATAGGCTTTTTAATAGTAGAATCGGCCAAGTGCAAATTCAAGGAACATTCTTCAAGATTGGTAAGACCAAGCACATCAAATGAAGATTTCGGAATTGTAGAAACACTAGCACCCAAGTCACACAAAGGAAAACATTCATAATTTTTAATCTTGACTTTCATAGTCGGTTCCCATTCATTATGCAATTTTCTAGGAATTGAAGCTTCTAATTCCAATTTTTCCTCAAGAGCTTTCATCATAGCATCAACAATATGTTTAGTGAAAGCTTTATTTTGTTCATAAGCATGGGGTGAATTTATCATGGATTGCAACAAAGAAATACAATCAATCAAATAGAAACTATCATAATTAAAGTCTTTGTAATCCAAAAGAGTGGGCACATCACTAGCTTTAATAGAAGAAACACCAATCATTTTAAGATCTTCATAATCTTTCCAAGAATAATCACTCGAAAAAGCTTTCTCAAAAATTATCTTTTAGCTCTAAGCATGACCTTTCTTTTCTTACTTTCATCCATAGAAATATAAAGAGCTTTAATTGATTCATGTACTTTAGGCACAAAAAATTTCATCTTGAGTTTTTCCACATCAAGAGCAATTCTATCAACACTTCTAGACAAATCATCAAATTTATTCAACTTTTCTTCCATCGAAGTGTTGAAAACCTTTTGCGTGTTGATAAATTCTTTCATGATATTCTCAAGATCAGAGGGGTTCCTATTATTATTATAAGATTGATTTCCATAGGAATTTCCATAATTATTAGAGGAAGTACTAGGAACAGACCTAGGATTAAAATTACCTCTATAAGCATTGTTGTTGAAATTATTTCTAGAGATAAAATTCACATCAATGGCATCATTATTTTGCTCAATCAAAGTAGACAAAGGCATATCATTAAAATCAATAGGAGCACTTTTACTAGCAACCAATTTCATAAGAGCGTCAACTTCATCACTCAAAGAAGAAATTTCTTCAACCGAATTAACTTTTTACTAGTAGGAGCTCTTTCGGTATGCCATTGTGAATAATTTGCAATAATATTATCAAGCAATTTGGTGGCTTCACCCAAAGTAATTTCCATAAAAGTACCAGCCGCGGTGGAATCTAAAAGATTACGAGAAACAAAATTCAATCCCGCATAAAAAATTTGTATGATCATCCAAAGATTTAACCCATGAGTTGGGCAATTCCTTAGCATCATTTTCATCCTTTCCCAAGATTGTGCAACATGCTCATGTTCAAGTTGCTTGAAATTCATGATCTGGGTTCTAAGGGAAATAATTTTTGCAGGAGGAAAATACTTAGTGATAAAAGCATCTTTGCACTTGTTCCAAGAATCGATACTATTACGAGGCAAAGAAGAGAACTAAAGTTTTGCAGAATCACACAAAGAAAACAGAAATAATTTCATTTTGACCACATCATTGTCCACATCTTTTTTTCTTTTGCATATCGCATAATTCCACGAAGGTATTAAGATGGGATGCGGCATCCTCATTAGGAGTATCAGAAAATTAGTCTTTCATAACAAGATTCAGCAAAGCGGTATTAATATCAGAAGTCTCCACACTAGTGGCGGGAGGAGCAAGCGGAGTGCCAATAAAATCATTGTTCTTGGTATTTGAGAAATCACATAACTTGGTGTTCTCTTGAGTCATGATGACCACACAACAAGATTGCACTCAAAAACAGATCCGGCAAGGAAATGGCGAACGGAAAAAGAGAGGCGAATAAAACGGCAAATTTTTGTGAAGTGGGGGAGAAGAAAATGAGAGGTAAATGGCAAATAATGTAAATTGCAAGGAGATGAGATTTGTGACTAGGAACTTGGTTATGTCGAAGATCCTCCCCGGCAACAGCGCCAGAAATTCTCCTTGATGGTAGCTAGAACTACGTCGGTATTTCCCTGGAGAGGGAGGGATGATGTAGCACAACGACGGTAGGTATTTCCATCAGTTATGAAACCAAGGTATCAAACCAGTAGGAGAACCAAGCAACACAACATAAACAACACCTGCACACAAACAACAACACCTCTCAACTCGACGTGTTAAAGGGGTTGTCAATCCCTTCCGGGGTACGACGCCTCAAGATAGGCAAGCGAACGTGAGGTAAATTGTAGTAGATTAATAGATCGAACGCCAAATAAAATAAATAAAGATAAAATGCATGCATGTATTTTTGTATATTTTGGTTTAATATATCTGAATAAAAATGCAAAGGAAAAGTAGATCGCAAGGCAAATATATGAGAAAGAAGACCCGGGGGCCGTAGGTTTCACTAGTGACTTCTCTCGAGAAAAATAGCAAACGGTGGGTAAACAAATTACTGTTGGGCAATTGATAGAACTTCAAATAATTATGACGATATCCAGGCAATGATCATTACATAGGCATCACGTCCAAGATTAGTAGACCGACTCCTGCCTGCATCAACTACTATTACTCCACACATCGACCGTTATCCAACATGCATCTAGTGTATTAAGTTCATGGGAAAATGGAGTAATGCAATAAGAACGATGACATGATGTAGACAAGATCCGTTTATCTATATGGCGATAGATATAGATCTCATCTTTTTATCCTTAGTAGCAACGATACATACGACTCGGTTCCCTTTTTATCACTGGGATCGAGCACCGTAAGATCGAACCCACTACCGGGCACCTCTTCCCATTGCAAGATAAATAGATCAAGTTGGCCAAACAAAACCCAAATATTGGAGAAGAAATACGAGGCTATAGAGATCGTGCATATAAGATATCGAAGAAACTCAAATAACTTTCATGGATATAAAAAGATATAACTAATCATAAACTCGAAGTTCATCAGATCCCAACAAACACACCACAAGAAGAGTTACATCATATGGATCTCCAAGAGACCATTGTATTGAGAATTCAGCGAGAGAGACAAAGCCATGTAGCTACTAACTACGAACCCGAACGTCTACAAGGAAATACTCACGCATCATCGGAGAGGCACCAATGGAGGTGGTGAACCCCATCCGAGATGGTGTCTAGATTGGATCTAGTGGTTCTAGACTCTGCGGCGGCTGGATGAATATTTCATCGACTCCCGTAGGCTCTTGGTACTTTTGGTGTATTTATAGAGCAAAGAGGCGGTCCGTGGGGCACCCGATGTGGGCACAACCCACCAGGGCGCGCCTGGTCCTCCTAGCACGCCCTGGTGGGTTGTGCCTCCCTCGGGGGACCCCCCAGGTGCAACCAGGGCCCATTGCCTTCCTTCCGGCGAAGCAAAGATACCTCCAAAGATGGGACCCTTTGTACGGTTCAGATTTAACCGCTTGGCAACAATAGCGCCTAAACTAAAAGTGTTATCGGGAAGCAAAGCATGGCACAAAATAACAATATCAGGGGCACTAAGGTTTCCACAGTTCTCGCGACCAATTAAGCATCTACTAGCAAATATTGCAAAGTAATGTAGAACAGGAAAGTGTATGCTAGTAATTCTTGCATCGAAAACCTTCCTCATCTCCCCTATAGCGATCATATCAATTAACCCTTCCACATTGTTACGACGTGGTTCCTCTATGCTGCCCTCGAAGGGCAACTTGCAAACCCCACAAAAGTCATAAAGTGACATCACCTTATACTCATCATATAAATAAAAATCTGCCGAAGGTGGTGATCTTCTAGTATGGAAATGAAAATATTGCATGAAAATATTGGTGAGGAGAAGATACTGTTCGCGTTGGTCGTGGAGGAAGTCGGTGAGGCCTGCATTCTCAGCCAAATAATAAAAGTCATCATGAATACCAGCTGCTCTCAAGAACTCGTCACAAGTCCATTCGCGGGGCCGAACTTCCGCGGTGCAAGGAAGATTATATTTGGGCTTCTTATCCTCTTCACTTTGCTTATCCTTCGAGCTACGGCTCGAAGAGCCCCTCAATAATCTCTTCATCATGTTCTGAAAATTTCTGAAATTTTTAGTAACTCAAAATAAAAGTGAACCAAACTTAACAAGATTGATATCAACTACTCCCACAAGTGCCTAGAGGTAATATCATGCATTGGAACTACTTTTTACCACATAAATTTGACATGCAAGCTCAAGAACAGGGTCACCTAAGCAGCAAAAATTTGCAATAAATAAATCACTAGAACAAAAACTAATTGGACCATTGGAGGAGTCACATACCGAAGAACAATCTCCCAAAGCAGTTTTGTGAATGGAGCTTTGAGCAAGGAGATCAAAAATGGCAGCAAGATGAGCTAGAATTCGTACTTGAGCTGGTTGGTGATTTTTTCTGGAGGAAGAAGGAGTGTGTGGGTGCTGGAATAAGTGGAGGGGGCTACCAGGGGCCCACGAGGTAGGGGGGGCGCCCAGGGGGGTGGGCGCACCCTGGACCCTTGTGGCCAGGTGCTGGCTCCCCCTGATGTGTTCTCAGTGCCAAAAGTTCTTAAATATTCTAGAAAAAATAAAATTTCATTTTCGGGACATTTGGAGAACTTATATTTTCGGGGTATTTTTTATTGCAAGGATAATTCAGAAAACAAACAGAAAATACTATTTTTGCTCTATTTATTCTAAATAACAGAAAGTAAAAGGAGGGTACAGAAGGTTGTGCTTTCTAACTTCATCCATCTCATGCTCATCAAAAGGAATCCACTAACAATGTTGATCAAGTCTTGTTAACAAACTCATTCCGAATCGCATGAAACTGGAGAATTTTCGAATAGTACTAGGTTACCTCAACGGGGATATGCACATCGCCAACAATAAGAATATCATATTTCTTCTTGATAGTAGGAAGAGAAAATTCAAAACCTCCAATAGTAGTAGTTGGAATTTTTCCAATAGAATTGATACTGTGGACTTGAGGTTGTTTCCTCGGAAAGTGTACCATATGTTCATTACCAGATTGTGTTTTAGCATGAGAAATAGAAATATCATTGGAATTATTAGGTGTGTCAACAACTGGTTCACTAGAAGCATGCAGAGTCCTATCATTTTTCTTTATGTTAAATTCATTGAGCAAATCATTTTGAGCCTTAAGCACTTGTTCTACTTGAGTGGAAACCATAGAAGCATGTTTACTAATGAGTTTAAGTTCACCTTTAACTCTAGAAATATAATCACTCAAGTGTTCAATCATATAAGCATTGAGTTTCAATTGTCTACCAACATAAGCATTGAAGTTTTCTTGTTTAACAATAAAATTATCAAACTCATTTAAGCATTGGCTAGCAGACTTATAACGAGGAATATCACCTTCATCAAATATATAGAGAGAGAATTTACCTTTATTGCCTGTGTCGGGTTATCAAGACCATGTATTTCTTCAATAGGTGGTAAATTCTTAACATCTTCAGCTTTAATACCCTCTTCTTTCATAGATTTCTTTGTCTCTTGCATATCTTCAGGAGTGAGAAATAGAATACCCCTTTTCTTCGGAGTTGGCTTGAGAGTTGGTTCAGGAAGTGTCATATTATTTTCATTAGTCAACATATTATTCAATAGCAATTCAGCTTGATCAACAGTTCTTTCCCTGAAAACACAACCAGCACAACTATCTAGGTGGTCTCTGGAAGCATCGGTTAGTCCACTATAAAAGATATCAAGTATTTCATTTTTCTTGAGAGGATGATCAGGCAAAGCATTAAGTAATCGGAGAAGCCTCCCCAAGCTTGTGGGATACTCTCTTCTTCAATTTGCACAAAATTATATATTTCCCTTAAAGCAGCTTGTTTCTTATGAGCGGGAAATATTTAGCAGAGAAGTAATAAATCATATCCTGGGGACTACACACACAACCAGGATCAAGAGAATTAAACCATGTTTTAGCATCAACCTTTAATGAGAACGCAAATAATTTAAGGATATAGTAGTAGCGACTTTTCTCATCTTTAGTGAACAGGATGGCTATATCATTCAATTTAGTAAGATGTGCCACAACAGTTTCAGATTCATAGCCATAAAAAGGATCAAATTCAACCAATGTAATTATCTCAGGGTCAATAGAGAAATCATAATCCTTATCATTAACACAGATAGGTGAAGTAGCAAAAGCAGGGTCCTATTTCATTCTATCATTCAAAGAATTTTCTTTCAGCTTAGCTAATAATTTCTTAAGATCACATCTATCATTGCAAGCAAGAAAGTCTCTAGCAGTTTCTTCATCCATAACATAACCCTCAGGCACACCAGGCAATTCATATCTAGGGGGAGAAACTTCATCATCACTTTCATCAATATTATCAGTTTCAACAATTTCATTCTCTCTAGCCCTAGCAAGTTGTTCATCAAGAAATTCACCTAGTGGCACAGTAGTATCAAGCATAGAAGTAGTTTCATCATAAGTATCATGCATAACAGAAGTGGCGTCATCAATAACATGCGACATATTAGAATTAATAGCAGAAGCAGGTTTAGGTGTCGCAAGTTTAGACAAACAGAAGGAGAATCAAGTATAGAGCTAGATGGCAGTTCCTTACCTCCCCTCGTAGTTGAGGGATACATTTTGGTTTTCTCGTCTTTCAAGTTCCTCATAGTGATCAGCAGATATAAATCCCAAGTGACTCAAAGAATAGAGCTATGCTCCCCGGCAACGACGCCATAAAATAGTCTTGATAACCCACAAGTATAGGGGACCACAACAGTTTTCGGGGGTAGAGTATTCAACCCAAATTTATTGATTCAAAACAAGGGGAGCCAAAGAATATTCTCAAGTATTAGCAGTTGAGTTGTCAATTCAACCACACCTAGATAACTTAATATCTGTAGCAAAGTATTTAGTACCAAAGTAGTATGGAAGTAACGGTAATGGTGGCAAAAGTAACAGTAGCAGTTTTGTAGTAATTGTAACAGTGGCAACGGTAAAGTAACTAAGCGAAGAACAATATGTGAAAAGCTCGTAGGCATTGGATCGGTGATGGAGAATTATGTCGGATGTGATTCCTCATGCAATAGTTATAACATAGGGTGTTGGGGATATTACCACTGGGCGTAAACCGGCCAGGAGAGGCCGGGTTAACCCATAGTGGTTCACTATACCTGAAGCCCATGAAGACAAAGACAGTGACGGTTTATGAAGGCCCAGGGCCCAAAGCCGTTGTAAGACCTGTAGACATAAACGGGCATGGATAAGTGAACTTGTGTTGTAAGATAGAAAGAGCAGAGACCGAGCCGGACACGTTTATGAGCCGGCCTCGGGATTCTGTAAACCGGCGGGCGTCAACCCGTGTATATAAGGGGACGACCCGGCAGCGGTTCAGGACAATAGACAATAACTCGAGACTCAGGCAAAGCGTATTCCCTCCCTAGTCATCAAAACCCTAGCAATTCCACAACAACTGGATTAGGCTTTTACCTTCACCACAAGGGGCCGAACCAGTATAAACTCTCTCTGTCCCTTGTCCTCTTTGAGCCCTTTAAGCTAACCCACGTGATGGCTCCACAACTAAGTCCTTTCCTTAGGACATCTGCCGTGACAAAACCACGACAGTTGGCGCCCACCGTGGGGCTATCGCACGATGGTTTCGAGTTCTTAGAGGGTAGCTTCGAAGGACTCAAGGGCTACCTATGGGCCGGATGACCAAGAGTCGTCGTGGCAAGCTCTACATTGACGATGCAGGCTGGGGCCCCGAGGCCGGCTCAATCGAGCACGGGTATCGGGTCCCGTTCGATGGCATACACGTTTTCATTGGCAAGATCGGCGAACCGGCCCCTGAGCCGGACATCTACACCGACCTCGTTGAAACGGCTCAGCGTGCGAGATCTGCCCGGGTTAAGCCTATCATGAAGCGTGCCTTCATGGGAGTCATCCATGGAGGGGAATCTGAGGATAGATCGGAATCTGGTGGTGAAACCGTCGTTTGTTCCAGTGACGAGTCATCGATGGAGAGACTGAATCGTTATATCAGTTGCAAGATGGATAGATTGGGGGCTGTTCCGATGGCAACAGTATTCCAGACCCCTTTGATCCGCCAAACCGGGTTGCGATCTTCATGGCCGGTACACAACCAGCGCTCCACTCTTCGACCGCAGCGGCGATGATTTCCGGATCAGCAGCAGTGACAGCGGCCGGGGCAGGAGGCCCTGTGCGACCGCCGGCTCGGGTTCTATCTGATTTATTTGGCGCTTTGCCGACGCTGATGGCGGAGGTTAATCCGGTGGATCAAGATGCACAAAATGCGGAAATCGCGAAGGTGAAAGATCAGATCACCCAGGCCAAAGCCGACTTAGCAGCTGAGGATACCAGGATAGCTGTGGAATGGGTCGCGTTGGATGCATAGGCTTACCGGCTTATGCTGGATCAGAGTGCGTCGAACGATGTCCTGAAGAGGAGGTACCGATCTCGCCTGCCGCCGGTTTATGAAGCTAGGAACCTCTTTAATACTCCAGGAGCAGGGACCCGTAATCCGCCGGTGGTAAACCGGGCGGAGGCACCTAGAGCGGGGGCGCCGGTTCAGCCACGTTTGGTGGATCCGCCGCACCTGAACAGCATTGTGACACAGCATATCCCAACACCACAGGGTCATTACTCTAACCCGATGGATAACATTGTCGCTGCCACTTCACGGCTGGCAGCCCTCCCAGTTGAAGGTGAGTCTCCGGTGGCAGTCGAGACGCGACGGGCTAGGGAGCTTCTACAGACAGCTTTGGTTCAGCAGTAGGCTTATTCATATAGTCGCGAGAGGATCCATTCTACTCCCCGCCCAAGCCGGAGCTACAACAGGCGTATGGATGAACCGGCCGTGTCAAGCAATGCGTGAAACCATGATCCGCCCCGTGGCCATAACTCGGCGGGTGGTGGAGGTGATGCTCAGGATGTGGTGGATCGCGCTCGAGCTCGTCGAGACGCCGAGTTAGCAGCACAGCACGAGGCCCGTCAACTTACTTCGGTTCGTCCAACCACATCGGTGGAACCAGGAGTTACTTCTAGCTCTTTGGGAGTACGGTGTCTCGTCCCAGTGCTGCGCAACGTGCACCTGCCCAAGGATTTCAAAGGCCCACGAAAAGTGCTGAATTACACAGCCGATTTATCCCCCGAGTCATGGGTTGAAAGATATGAGATGGCAATGGAGATGCTGGATGTGGACGATGCGGCGTGTGCTAAATACTTACCATGATGTTGGAAGGAACGAATCACACTTGGTTGAAAAACTTGCCATCTAACTCCATTGGGTCATGGGCCGAGCTGAGAGCCCAGTTTATTCAAAATTTCAAAGACATGTGCAAGCAGTGATACGTATCCGTCATATCTATAATTTTTTATTGTTCCATGCCAATTAAACTTTCATATACTTTTTGGCAAATTTTTATACTATTTCTGGGGGTAACATATTGATCCAGTGCCTAGTGCCAGTTCTTGTCTATTGCATGTTTTTGGTTTCACAGAATATCCATATCAAACGGAATCTAAACGGGATAAAAATGGACGGAGAATTATTTTGGAATATTTGGAAAATCTGGGAGAAAGATCAACGTGAAACGGTGTACGAGGTGGGCACGAGGTAGGGGGGCGCCCTACCCCCAGGGCATGACCCTGACCCTCGTGGGCCACCTGTAAGGCGGTTGATGCCCTTCTTCGGCCGCAAGAAAGCTAATTTTTGGGAAAAAAATCACGGCAAAGGTTTCAGTCCAATCGGAGTTACGGATCTCCATAAATATACGAAACGGTGAAAGGGCAGCAGAACAGAACGCAGAAACAATGAGATAGATCCAATCTCGGAGCGGCTCTCGCCCCTCCCAAGCCATGGGAGCCAAGGACCAGAGGGGAAACCCTTCTCCCGTCTAGGGAGGAGGTCAAGGAAGAAGAAGAGGAAGAAGAAGGGGGCCTCACCAACACCACCGTCATCTTCACCAACATCTCCATCTCCTTCCCCCTTTCTATATTCAGCGGTCCACTCTCCCGCATCCCGTTTTACCCTCTACTTGAACATGGTGCTTTATGCTTCATATTATTATCCAATGATGGGTTGCCATCCTATGATGTCTGAGTAGATTTTCGTTGTTCTATCGGTGATTGATGAATTGCTATGATTGGTTTGAGTTGCATGTATTATTATTGGTGCTGTCCTATTGTGCCCTCCGTGTCGTGAAAGCGTGAGGGATTCCCGCTGTAGGGTTTGCAATATGTTTATGATTTTCTTATGGTGGGTGGCGTGAGTGACAGAAGCACAGACCCGATTAAGTAGGTTGTTTGCGTATGGGATAAAGGGGACTTGATACTTTAATGCTATGGTTGGGTTTTACCTTAATGATCTTTAGTAGTTGCGGATGCTTGCTAGAGTTCCAATCATAAGTGCATATGATCCAAGTAGAGAAAGTATGTTAGCTTATGCCTCTCCCTCAAATAGAATTGCAATAGTGAGTACCGGTCTAGTAACGTAGTCAATTGCTTAGGGACAATTTCACAACTCCTACCACCACTTTTCCACACTCGCTATATTTACTTTATTGCTTATTTATCTAAACAGCCCCTACTTTTTATTTACGTGCTCTTTATTATCTTGCAAACCTATGCTATCACATCTACAAAGTACTTCTAGTTTCATACTTGTTCTAGGTAAGGCGAACACTAAGTGTGCGTAGAGTCGTATCAGTGGTAGATAGGACTTGAGAGAATATTTGTTCTACCTTTAGCTCCTCGTTGGGTTCGACAATCTTACTTATCAAAAGAGGCTACAACTATCCCCTACACTTGTGGGTTATCAAGACCTTTTTCTGGCGCCGTAGCCAGGGAGTCATAGCATGGGGTGAATATTCTCATGTGTGCTTGTTTGCTTTATCACTAAATAATTTTTATTTGCTGTTCTAAGTTGTTCTCTATCTTTAGTTATGGATATGGAACACGAAATACCAAAAAAATTAGGTGTACTTGCTACTCATGGAGATGGGGTAACTCCTAAAACCCTCGATGATCATCATGTGAGAAATATTTCTTACTACTTTTATAATCCTAAGAAAACCCAACTCAACTTTATAATGGGAGACACGTTGGATCAACGTGAATACTTTAGGGATTATCGCTTGACACAAAAAGGGAAACTATTATGGGATCAAATTCAAATGTTGAAGTGGTATGCTAGGCAACTATGCTTGAGATATGATATTACTTGTTGCTCTAGGATGAGGGCTCCACACCTTCCCTTTTCATGCAAATTTAATGATACTGAAACCTTAGCTTCTTATGCTAATGGTATCGATGATTACTATGATATGGAACAAATAGAAGAATTTGTTTCTTTTAAGGCTGCTTATGAAATTGAATCTTTGTTTGAAAAGTATGAAGCTTTATATGATGATGTTTATAGGCCTGAAAATCTTGCTATACTTAGATATTGCTATGAAAATAATGAATACAATTACAATATTAATGCATTTATTAAGAAAGTCTCCGCTGTCCAAGAAAAGACTAATATTTTGCAGGAAGCTATGGAAGAAGAAATTGATGAAACTGTGAGCTCATTGGATGAAAAAGATAATGAGTAGAGCGAAGAACAAAAGGAGGAAGAGTGGATTAGCTACCCGTGCCCACCTTCTAATGAGAGTAACTCTTCAACTCATACATTGTTTAATTTCCCTTCGTTCTTACCGAAGGATGATTGCTATGATGACTATTATGATCCCATGGATTCTCTTGGAAATATCCCTTTTTGATGATGCTTGCTATGATTGTGGCCAAGATGCCAATATGAATTATGCTTATGGAGATGAACTTGCTATAGTTCCTTATGTTAAACATGAAGTTGTTGCTATTGCACCCACGCATGATAGTCCTATTATCTTTTTGAATTCTCCCGATTATACTATATCGGAGAAGTTTGCTCTTATTAAGGATTATATTGACAGGTTGCCTTTTACCATGCACATGATGATTTTTATAGATATAATATGCGTGTGCTTGTCGCTCCTACTTGCAATTACTATGAGAGAGGAACTATATCTCCACCTCTCTATGTTTCCAATACAATAAAATTGCAAGAAACTATTTATACTATGCATTGGCCTTTACTTTGTGTGCATGAATTGTTCTTTTATGACATGCCGATGCATAGGAAGAGAGTTAGACTTCATCATTACATGATATATGTTACTTTGTGCTCACTACTAAATTACAAATCATTGCTAATTAAAATTGGCTTTGATATACCTTGGGATCCGGGTGGATTCACTACTTGAGCACTATATGCCTAGCTTAATGGCTTTAAAGAAAGCGCTACCAGGGAGACAACCCGGAAGTTTTAGAGAGTCATTTATTTGTTGAGTGCTTTCAAATAGTTTAAAAACAACAAAAATAAAGAGGGGAACCCAAAACTTTTTCAAAAAGGAAAGTGAAAGTGAGAAAGACAGACATTGTTGAAGTGGGAGAGCTCCTTGAACTTTGTTCATGCTCACGGAAACTTTGTGAATCTTTATTATAGAAACTTTTCGACAAAAATAATTATCCCCTTGTACAATTCCATTGTATTATAAAAATAATGTGCCAAGGTTTTCCTTTAGGATGTTTACAATGCTTGTTGGTTTGTGTGGTGCAGGACAGAAACTTTGGCTGTAGTTTATATTGGAACGTCAAATGGTTCTGATTCTTTTTGCACTGTCTTTCTGTACAAATTTTTTATTTTTCCTAATTTTGGCAGAATTTTTCAAGTATCATAAGTACGGTGAACGTTTAGATTATTACAGACTGTTCTTTTTTAGACAGATTCTATTTTTGATGCATAGTTTGCTTGTTTTGATGAATCTATCAATTTATATCAGTGGATTAAGCCATGGAAAAGTTATATTACAGTAGAAACAATTCAAAAACAAAATATGAATTGGTTTGCAACAGTACTTAGAGTAGTGATTTGCTTTATTATACTAACGGATCTTACCGAGTTTTCTGTTGAAGTTTTGCGTGGATGAAGTGTTCGATGATCGAGAAGGTCTCGATGTGAGAATAAGGAAGAGAGGCAAGAGCTCAAGCTTGGGGATGAGCAAGGCACCCCAAGTAAATATTCAAGGAGACTCAAGCGTCTAAGCTTGGGGATGACCCGGAAGGCATCCCCTCTTTCTTCAACAAGTATCGGTATATTTTGGGATTCGTTTCGTTCATGCGATATGTGCAAATCTTGGAGCGTCTTTTGCATTTAGTTTTCACTTTTATTTTATGCACCATGCTGGTATGATATGGTCCTTGGTTGATTTATAGAATGCTCTTTGCACTTCACTTATATCTTTTGAGTATGGCCTTATAGAATGCTTCATGTGCTTCACTTATATCATTTGAAGTTTGGATTGCCTGTTTCTCTTCACTTAGACAACCGCCATTTGTAGAATGCTCTTTTGCTTCACTTATAATTGTTAGAGCGTGGGCATATCTTTTGTAGAAAGAATTAAACTCTCGTTCTTCACTTATATCTTTAGAGAGATGACAGGAACTGGTCATTCACATGGTTAGTCATGAAATCCTACATAAACATGTAGATCGCTGAATATGATATGTTTGATTCCTTGCAATAGTTTTGCGATATAAAGATGGTGATATTAGAGTCATGCTAGTGGGTAGTTGTGGATTAGTAGAAATACTTGTGTTGAGGTTTGTGATTCCCGTAGCATGCACGTATGGTGAACCATTATGTGATGAAGTCGGAGCATGATTTATTTATTGATTGTCTTCATTATGAGTGGCGGTCGGGGACGAGCGATGGTCTTTTCCTACCAATCTATCCCCCTAGGAGCATGCGCGTAGTACTTTGTTTCGATGACTAATAGATTTTTGCAATAATTATGTGAGTTCTTTATGACTAATGTTGAGTCCATGGATTATCGCACTCTCACCCTTCCATCATTGCTAGCCTCTTGATTGCAGCATTGCCCTTTCTCACCTAGAGAGTTGGTGCAAACTTAGCGGTGCATCCAAACCTCGTGATACGATACGCTCTGTCACACATAAGCCTCATTATATCTTCCTCAAAACAGCCACCATACCTACCTATCATGGCATTTCCATGGCCATTCCGAGATATACTACCATGCAACTTCCATCATCATCATATACATGACTTGAGCATTTAGGGTCCTGTTCATCAGAGGGTGTGGCGATCGCAAAACGGGACTCCACGGATACCGCTCATCTCCACCGCCAACCTCCTCCAGCCTCCACGGGCTACCGTCGACCTCCTCTAGCCTCCACGGGCTCCTGCTCATCCAGCCTCCACCACCGACTACTCCACCGCCATCGCTCAACCACCCTCCACCGCTCACTGCTCATCCAGCCCTCCGCACCACGGGTCCTGTTCAACCACCCCTCCACGGGCACCCCTCCACCGTCTACTATTCATCCAGCCCTCCACACCACGTGTTCCTGTTCAACCACCCCTCCACGGGCACCCCTCCACCGTCTACTCTTCATCCAGCCCTCCACCACACCGCGGAGTCCTGTTCATCCTGAGGCAAACGCCACAGCTCACTGCTCATCCAACCCCCCGCAACGCTCACTGTTAATCCCAGAGGCAGCATCGATCGGCTTCAACTAGCAGCAGTAGCGAAGGAATCGCTCGATAGGGTTCAATTAATAGCCATCGATCGATCGCTCGGGTTCAGTAACGCGTAGCCTGCAGTGCAATCGCTCGGGTTTAGTTAGAGCCCAACGCCTCGCTCGGGTTTAGTTAGAGCCCAACGCCTTGCTCGGGTTCAGTTAGAGCCAACACCTCGCACACACGCGCGTGCATCCCCAAAATTTAAGTAAGAGAGAATTTCTTCAAAAATAACAAAGCACACCGTGCTAAAAAGATATAAGTGAAGCACTAGAGCAAGTCCATTGCTCATAAAAATTTAAGTGAAGCATAGAGAGCAATTCTCATGACATAATTTTGGCTCCCTCAAATAGGTGTGTCCAGCAAGGATTGATGACTTAAAACAAAAAATAAAACAAGAAAAGATACATATCATACAAGATGCTCCTAGCAAAACACATATCATGTGACGAATAAAAATATAGTTTTGAGTAAAATACCGATGGTTGTTGGAAGAAAGCGGGGATGCCACTTGGGGGCATCACCAAGCTTAGTTGGTTGCTCATTCTTTGGATAATAGCTTGGGATGCCGGGGCATCCCCAAGCTTAGGCTCTTACATCCTTCTTTCATCCATCATAAGATAACCCAAAACTTGAAAACTTCAATCACACAAAACTCAACAAAACCTTTGTGAGATCCGTTACTGTAAGAAAAATAAACCACTACTATAAGTGTTGTATCAAACCAATTATTTTTTTTATTTTTTTATTATGTCTACTGTATTCCAAATTTTCTATGGAAAAAACTCATCAAAGAAAACCATAGAGCCATCAAAATAAGCACACAGCACAAAGAAAACAAAATCTGTCAAAACAGAACAATCAGAGTAATCTGACTTAAAAGAAAACTTCGAACTCCAAAATTCTGAAAAAATAGGAAGACCTGAGAAATTTGAATATTAATCTTCTGTAAAACGAATTAGGGCAAAATCTCTTTCTGAATAAAAATGAGAAATAATTTTGTGAGCACAAAGTTTCTGTCTTTTTCAGCAAGATCAAACAAGTATCACCCAAGAAGATCCTATCGGTTCTAGTTGGAACAAAAACTAATTAAAACACAAAAAAAACAATCATAATAGTAGCATAATTGTGTAAACACTCAAGAACAGAAAGCAAAAAGTAAAAATAAATTTTATTCATTGGGTTGCCTCCCAACAAGCGCTATAGTTTTACGCCCTTAGCTAGGCATAAAGCAAGGATCTAAGTTTTGTCATCTTTGGTTCGAGATCCATAAGATACCCTCATGGTTGATTCATAAGGTGGCTTAATTCTAGTTCCAGGAAAGTGTTACATACCCTTCCTCAAAGGAAATTGGAACTTAATATTGCCTTCTTTCATATCGATCACGACACCGATAGTGCACAAAAACGGTCTACCAAGAATAATAGGACAAGACGGATTGCAATCAATATCAAGAACAATAAAATCTATGGGCACATAATTCCTATTTGCAAGAATAAGAACATCATTAATTCTTCCCATAGTCTTTTTAATAGTAGAATCCGCCAAGTGCAAATTCAAGGAACTTTCTTCAAGATTGGTAAGACCATGCACATCACATGAAGATTTCGGAATTGTAGAAACACTAGCACCCAAGTCACAAAAAGCAAAACATTCATAATTTTTAATCTTGACTTTCATAGTCGGTTCCCATTCATCATGCAATTTTCTAGGAATTGAAACTTCTAATTCCAATTTTTCCTCAAGAGCTTTCATCATAGCATCAACAATATGTTTAGTGAAAGCTTTATTTTGTTCATAAGCATGGGGTGATTTTATCATGGATTGCAACAAAGAAATACAATCAATCAAAGAGAAACTATCATAATTAAAGTCTTTGTAGTCCAAAAGAGTGGGCACATCACTAGCTTTAATAGAAGAAACACCAGTCATTTTAAGATCTTCATCATCTTTGCAAGAATAATCACTCGAAAAAGCTGTCTCAAAAATTATCTTTTAGCTCTAAGCATAACTGTTCTTTTCTTACTTTCATCCATAGAAATATAAAGAGCTTTAATTGATTCATCTACTTTAGGCACAAAAAATTTCATCTTGAGTTTTTCCACATCAAGAGCAATTCTATCAACACTTCTAGACAAATCATCAAATTTATTCAACTTTTCTTCCGTCGAAGTGTTGAAAACCTTTTGCGTGTTGATAAATTATTTCATGATATTCTCAAGATCAGAGGGGTTCCTATTATTATTATAAGATTGATTTCCATAGGAATTTCCATAATTATTAGAGGAAGTACTAGGAACAGACCTAGGATTAAAATTACCTCTATAAGCATTGTTGTTGAAATTATTTATAGAGATAAAATTCACATCAATGGCATCATTATTTTGCTCAATCAAAGTAGACAAAGGCATATCATTAAAATCAATAGGAGAACTTTTACTAGCAACCAATTTCATAAGAGCATCAACTTTATCACTCAAAGAAGAAATTTCTTCAATCGAATTAACTTTTTTACTAGTAGGAGCTCTTTCGGTATGCCATTGTGAATAATTTGCAATAATATTATCAAGCAATTTGGTGGCTTCACCCAAAGTAATTTCCATAAAAGTACCAGCCGCGGTGCAATCTAAAAGATTACGAGAAACAAAATTCAATCCCGCATAAAAAATTTGTATGATCATCCAAAGATTTAACCCATGAGTTGGGCAATTCCTTGGCATCATTTTCATCCTTTCCCAAGATTGTGCAACATGCTCATGTTCAAGTTGCTTGAAATTCATGATCTGGGTTCTAAGGGAAATAATTTTTGCAGGAGGAAAATACTTAGTGATAAAAGCATCTTTGCACTTGTTCCAAGAATCGATACTATTATCAGGCAAAGAAGAGAACCAAATTTTTGCAGAATCACACAAAGAAAATAGAAATAATTTCATTTTGACCACATCATTGTCCACATCTTTTTTTTCTTTTGCATATCGCATAATTCCACGAAGGTATTAAGATGGGATGCGGCATCCTCATTAGGAGTATCAGAAAATTAGTCTTTCATAAGAAGATTCAGCAAAGCGGTATTAATATCACAAGTCTCCACACTAGTGGCGGGAGGAGCAAGTGGAGTGCCAATAAAATCATTGTTCTTGGTATTTGAGAAATCACATAACTTGGTGTTCTCTTGAGTCATGATGACCACACAAGAAGATTGCACTCAAAAACAGATCTGGCAAGGAAATGGCGAACGGAAAAAGAGAGGCGAATAAAACGGCAAATTTTTGTGAAGTGGGGGAGAAGAAAATGAGAGGTAAATGGCAAATAATGTAAATTGCAAGGAGATGAGATTTGTGACTAGGAACTTGGTTATGTCGAAGGTCCTCCCCGGCAACAGCGCCAGAAATTCTCCTTGATGGTAGCTAGAACTACGTTGGTATTTCCCTGGAGAGGGAGGGATGATGTAGCACAGCGACGGTAGGTATTTCCATCAGTTATGAAACCAAGGTATCAAACCAGTAGGAGAACCAAGCAAGACAACATAAACAACACCTGCACACAAACAACAACACCTCGCAACTCGACGTGTTAAAGGGGTTGTCAATCCCTTCCGGGGTACGACGCCTCAAGATAGGCAAGCGAACGTGAGGTAAATTGTAGTAGATTGATAGATCGAACGCCAAATAAAATAAATAAAGATAAAATGCATCAATGTATTTTTGTATATTTTGGTTTAATAGATCTGAATAAAAATGCAAAGGAAAAGTAGATCGCAAGGCAAATATATGAGAAAGAAGACCCGGGGGCCGTAGGTTTCACTAGTGACTTCTCTCGAGAAAAATAGCAAACGGTGGGTAAACAAATTACTGTTGGGCAATTGATAGAACTTCAAATAATTATGACGATATCCAGGCAATGATCATTACATAGGCATCATGTCCAAGATTAGTAGACCGACTCCTGCCTGCATCTACTACTATTACTCCACACATCGACCGTTATCCAACATGCATCTAGTGTATTAAGTTCATGGGAAAATGGAGTAATGCAATAAGAACGATGACATGATGTAGACAAGATCCGTTTATCTATATGGCGATAGATATAGATCTCATCTTTTTATCCTTAGTAGCAACGATACATACGAGTCGGTTCCCTTTCTGTCACTGGGATCGAGCACCGTAAGATCGAACCCACTACCGGGCACCTCTTTCCATTGCAAGATAAATAGATCAAGTAGGCCAAACAAAACCCAAATATTGGAGAAGAAATACGAGGCTATAGAGATCATGCATATAAGAGATCAAAGAAACTCAAATAAATTTCATGGATATAAAAAGATATAACTAATCATAAACTCGAAGTTCATCAGATCCCAACAAACACACCACAAGAAGAGTTACATGGATCTCCAAGAGACCATTCTATTGAGAATTCAGCGAGAGAGAGAAAGCCATCTAGCTACTAACTACGGACCCGAACGTCTACAAGGAACTACTCACGCATCATCGGAGAGGCACCAATGGAGGTGGTGAACCCCATCCGAGATGGTGTCTAGATTGGATCTAGTGGTTCTAGACTCTGCGGCGGCTGGATGAATATTTCATCGACTCTCGTAGGCTTCTGGTATTTTTGGTGTATTTATAGAGCAAAGAGGCGGTCCGTGGGGCACCCGAGGTGGGCACAACCCACCAGGGCGCGCCTGGTCCTCCTATCGCGCCCTGGTGGGTTGTGCCTCCCTCAGGGGACCCCCCAGGTGCAACCAGGGCCCATTGCCTTCCTTCCGACGAAGCAAAGATACCTCCAAAGATGGGACCCTTTGTACTGTTCAGATTTAACCGCTTGGCAACAATAGCGCCTAAACTAAAAGTGTTATCGCGAAACAAAGCATGGCACAAAATAACAATATCAGGGGCACTAAGGTTTCCACAGTTCCCGCGACCAATTAAGCATCTACTAGCAAATATTGCAAAGTAATGTAGAACAGGAAAGTGTATGCTAGTAATTCTTGCATCAAAAACCTTCCTCGTCTCCCCTATAGCAATCATATCAATAAACCCTTCCACATTGTTACGACGTGGTTCCTCTATGCTGCCCTCGAAGGGCAACTTGCAAACCCCACAAAAGTCATAAAGTGACATCTCCTTATACTCATCATATAAATAAAAATCCGCCGAAGGTGGTGATCTTCTAGCATGGAAATGAAAATATTGCACGAAACTATTGGTGAGGAGAAGATACTGTTCGCGTTGGTCGTGGAGGAAGTCGGTGAGGCCTGCATTTTCAGCCAAATAATAAAAGTCATCATGAATACCAGCTGCTCTCAGAACTCGTCACAAGTCCATTCGCGGGGCCAAACTTCCGCGGTGCGAGGAAGATTATATTTGGGCTTCTTACCCTCTTCACTTTGCTTATCCATCGAGCTACGGCTCGAAGAGCCCCTCAATAATCTCTTCATCATTTTCTGAAAATTTCTGAAATTTTTAGTAACTCAAAATAAAAGTGAACCAAACTTAACAAGATTGATAGCAACTACTCCCACAAGTGCCTAGAGGCAATATCATTCATTAAAACTACTTTTGACCACATAAATTTGACATGCAAGCTCAAGAACAGGGTCACCTAAGCAGCAAAAATTTGCAATAAATAAATCACTAGAACAAAAACTAATTGGACCATTGGAGGAGTCACATACCGAAGAACAATCTCCCAAAGCAGTTTTGTGAATGGAGCTTTGAGCAAGGAGATCGAAAATGGCAGCAAGATGAGCTAGAACTCGTGCTTGAGCTGGTTGGTGATTTTTTCTGGAGGAAGAAGGAGTGTGTGGGTGCTGGAATAAGTGGAGGGGGGCCACCAGGGGCCCACGAGGTAGGGCGCGCCTGGGGGTGGGCGCACTCGACCCTTGTGGCTGTGTGTCTGTCTCTCGATGTGTTCTCAATGCCAAAAATTCTTAAATATTCTAGAAAAAATCATATTTCATTTTCGGGACATTTGGAGAACTTTTATTTTTGGGGTATTTTTTATTGCAAGGATAATTCACAAAACAGACAGAAAATACAATTTTTGCTCTATTTATTCTAAATAACAAAAAGTAAAAGGAGGGTACAGAAGGTTGTGCTTTCTAACTTCATCCATCTCATGCTCATCAAAAGGAATCCACTAACAATGTTGATCAAGTCTTGTTAACAAACTCATTCAGAATCGCATGAAACTGGAGAATTTTTGAATAGCACTAGGTTACCTCAACGGAGATATGCACATTGCCAACAATAAGAATATCATATTTCTTCTTGATAGTAGGAAGATAAAATTCAAAACCTCCAATAGTAGTGGTTGGAATTTTTCCAATAGAATTGATACTGTGGACTTGAGGTTGTTTCCTCGGAAAGTGTACCGTATGTTCATTGCCAGATTGTGTTTTAGCATCAGAAATAGAAATATCATTGGGATTATTAGGTGTGTCAACAACTGGTTCACTAGAAGCATGCATAGTCCTATCATTTTTCTTTATGTTAAATTCATTGAGCAAATCATTTTGAGCCTTAAGCACTTGTTCTACTTGAGTGGCAACCATAGAAGCATGTTTACTAATGATTTTAAGTTCACCTTTAACTCTAGACATATAATCACTCAAGTGTTCAATCATATAAGCATTGCGTTTCAATTGTCTACCAACATAAGCATTGAAGTTTTCTTGTTTAACAATAAAATTATCAAACTCATTTAAGCATTGGCTAGCAGACTTATAACGAGGAATATCACCTTCATCAAATATATAGAGAGAGAATTTACCTTTACTGCCTGTGTCGGGTTATCAAGACCATGTATTTCTTCAATATGTGGTAAATTCTTAACATCTTCATCTTTAATACCCTCTTCTTTCATAGATTTCTTTGTCTCTTGCATATCTTTAGGAGTGAGAAATAGAATACCCCTTTTCTTCGGAGTTGGCTTGAGAGTTGGTTCAGGAAATGTCATATTATTTTCATTAGTCAACATATTATTCAATAGCAATTCAGCTTGATCAACAGTTCTTTCCCTGAAAACACAACCAGCACAACTATCTAGGTGGTCTCTGGAAGCATCGGTTAGTCCACTATAAAAGATATCAAGTATTTCATTTTTCTTGAGAGGATGATCAGCAAAGCATTATAATCGGAGAAGCCTCCCCAAGCTTGTGGGAGACTCTCTTCTTCAATTTGCACAAAATTATATATTTCCCTTAAAGCAGCTTGTTTCTTATGAGCGGGAAATATTTAGCAGAGAAGTAATAAATCATATCCTGGGGACTACACACACAACCAGGATCAAGAGAAATAAACCATGTTTTAGCATCACCCTTTAATGAGAACGCAAATAATTTAAGGATATAGTAGTAGCAACTTTTCTCATCTTTAGTGAACAGGGTGGCTATATCATTCAATTTAGTAAGATGTGCCACAACAGTTTCAGATTCATAGCCATAAAAAGGATCAGATTCAACCAACGTAATTATCTCAGGGTCAATATAGAAATCATAATCCTTATCAGTAACACAGATAGGTGAAGTAGCAAAAGCAGGGTCCTATTTCATTCTAGCATTCAAAGAATTTTCTTTCAACTTAGCTAATAATTTCTTAAGATCACATCTATCATTGCAAGCAAGAAAGTCTCTAGCAGTTTCTTCATCCATAACATAACCCTCAGGCACAACAGGAAATTCATATCTAGGGGGAGAAACTTCATCATCACTTTCATCAATATTATCAGTTTCAATAATTTCATTCTCTCTAGCCCTAGCAAGTTGTTCATCAAGAAATTCACCTAGTGGCACAAAGAGTATCAAGCATAGAAGTAGTTTCATCATAAGTATCATGCATAATGTAAGTGGCGCCATCAATAACATGCACATATCGAATTAATAGCGAAGCAGGTTTAGGTATCGCAAGTTTAGTCAAATGTATGAGAATCAAGCATGAGCTAGATGGCGTTCCTTACCTCCCTCGTAGTTGAGGGATAAATTTTGGTTTTCTCGTCTTTCAAGTTCCTCATAGTGATCAGCAGATATAAATCCCAAGTGACTCAAAGAATAGAGCTATGCTCCCTGGCAACGACGCCATAAAATAGTCTTGATAACCCACAAGTATAGGGGACCACAACAGTTTTCGGAGGTAGAGTATTCAACCCAAATTTATTGATTCGACACAAGGGGGGCCAAAGAATATTCTCAAGTATTAGCAGTTGAGTTGTCAATTCAACCACACCTAGATAACTTAATATCTGCAGCAAAGTATTTAGTAGCAAAGTAGTATGGAAGTAACGGTAATGGTGGCAAAAGTAACAGTAGCAGTTTTGTAGTAATTGTAACAGTGGCAACGGTAAAGTAACTAAGCGAAGAACAATATGTGAAAAGCTCGTAGGCATTGGATCTGTGATGGAGAATTATGTCGGATGCGATTCCTCATGCAATAGTTATAACATAGGGTGTTGGGGATATTACCACTGGGCGTAAACCGGCCAGGAGAGGCCGGGTTAACCCCATAGTGGTTTCACTATACCTGAAGCCCATGAAGACAAAGACGGTGACGGTTTATGAAGGCCCAGGGCCCAAAGCCGTTGTAAGACCTGTAGACATAAACGGGCATGGATAAGTAAACTTGTGTTGTAAGATAGAAAGAGCAGAGACCGAGCCGGACACATTTATGAGCTGGCCTCGGATTTCAGAAACCGCAAGCGCCAACCCGTATATAAGGGGACGACCAGCAGTGGTTCAGGACAATAGACAATAACTCGAGACTCAGGCAAAGCGTATTCGCTCCCTGGTCATCAAAACCCTAGCAATTCCACAACAACTGGATTAGGCTTTTACCTTCACCGCAAAGGGCCGAACCAGTATAAACTCTCTCCGTCCCATGTCCGCTTTGAGCCCTTTAAGCTAACCCACGTGATGGCTCCACAACTAAGTCCTTTCCTTAGGACATCTGCCGTGACAAAACCACGACAGTTGGCGCCCACCGTGGGGCTATCGCACGATGGTTTCGAGTTCTTAGAGGGTAGCTTCGAAGGACTCAAGGGCTACGCTATGGGCCGGATGACCAAGAGTCCTCGTGGCAAGCTCTACATCGACGATGCAGGCTGGGGCCCCGAGGCCGGCTCAATCGAGTACGGGTACCGGGTCCCCTTAGATGGCATACACGTTTTCATTATCAAGATCGGCGAACCGGCCCCTGAGCCGGACATCTGCACCGACCTCGTTGAAACGGCTCAGCGTGCGAGATCTGCCCGGGTTAAGCCTGTCATGAAGCGTGCCTTCATGGGAGTCATCCACGGAGGGGAATCTGAGGATAGATCGGAATCTGGTGGTAAAACCGTCGTTTATTCCAGTGACGAGTCATCGACGGAGAGACCGAATCGTTATATCAGTTGCAAGATGGACAGATTGGGGGCTGTTCTGATGGCAACAGTATTCCGGACCCCTTTGATCCGCCAAACCGGGTTGCGATCTTCATGGCCGGTACACAACCAGCGCTCCACTCTTCGACCGCAGCGGCGATGATTTCCGGATCAGCAGAGTGATAAAGTGCCGGAGCAGGAGGCCCTGTGCGACCGCCGGCTCGGGTTCTATCTGATTTATTTGGCGCTTTGGCGACGCTGATGGCGGAGGTTAATCCGGCGGATCAAGATGCACATATTGCGGAAATCGCGAAGGTGAAAGATCAGATCACCCAGGCCAAAGCTGACTTAGCAGCTGAGTATACCAGGATGGCTGTGGAACGGGTCGCGTTGGATGCACAGGCTTACCGGCTTATGCTGGATCAGAGTGCGTCGAACGATGTCCTGAAGAGGAGGTACCGATCTCCCCTGCCGCCGGTTTATGAAGCTAGGAACCACTTTAATACTCCGGGAGCAGGGACCAGTAATCCGCCGGTGGTAAACCGCGCGGAGGCACCTAGAGCGGGGGCGCCGGTTCAGCCACGTTTGGTGGATCCGCCGCACCAGAACAACATTGTGACACAGCATATCCCAACACCACCGGGTCATTAGTCTAACCCGATGGATAACATTGTCGCTGCCACTTCACAGCCGGCAGCCCTCCCAATTGAAGGTGAGTCTCCGATGGCAGTCGAGACGCGATGGGCTAGGGAGCTTCTACAGACAGCTTTGGTTCAGCAGCAGGCTTATTCATATAGTTACGAGAGGATCCATTCTACTCCCCGCCCAAACCGGAGCTACATCAGGCGTATGGATGAACCGGCCGTGTCAAGCAATGCGTGAAACCATGATCCGACCCGTGGCCATAACCCGGCGGGTGGTGGTGGTGATGCTCAGGATGTGGTGGATCGCGCTCGAGCTCGTCGAGACACCGAGTTAGCAGCACAGCACGAGGCCCGTCAACTTACTCCGGTTCGTCCAACCACATCGGTGGAACCAGGAGTTAGTTCTAGCTCTTTGGGAGTACCGTTTCTCGTCCCAGTGCTGCGCAACGTGCGCCTGCCCAATGATTTCAAAGGCCCACGAAAAGTGCTGAATTACACCGCCGATTTATCCCCCGAGTCATGGGTTGAAAGCTATGAGATGGCAATGGAGATGCTGGATGTGGACGATGCGGCGTGTGCTAAATACTTTACCATGATGTTGGAAGGAACAACTCACACTTGGTTGAAAACCTTGCCATCTAACTCCATTGGGTCATGGGCCGAGCTGAGAGCCCAGTTTATTCAAAATTTCAAAGACACGTGCAAGCAGTGATACGTATCCGTCGTATCTATAATTTTTTTATTGTTCCATGCCAATATTATTCAACTTTCATATATTTTTGGCAACTTTTTATACTATTTTTGGGAGTAACATATTGATCCAGTGCCCAGTGTCAGTTCTTATCTATTGCATGTTTTTGGTTTTGCAGAATATCCATATCAAACGGAATCCAGACGGGATAAAAACGGACGGAGAATTATTATGGAATATTTGGAAAATCTAGGAGAAAGATCAACGCGAAATGGTGTACGAGGTGGGCACGAGGTAGGGGCGCCTACCCCCTGTGGCACCACGACCGACTCGTGGGCCACCCGTAAGGCGGTTGATGCCCTTCTTCGGTCGCAAGAAAGCTAATTTTTGGGGAAAAAATCCCGGCAAAGGTTTCAGTCCAATTGGAGTTACGGATCTCCATAAATATACGAAACGGTGAAAGGACAGCAGAACAGAACGCAGAAACAGAGAGATAGATCCAATCTCGGAGGGGCTCTCTCCCCTCCCAAGCCATGGGAGCCAAGGACCAAAGGGGAAACCCTACTCCCGTCTAGGGAGGAGGTCAAGGAAGAAGAAGAAGAAGAAGGGGGCCTCTCTACCCCTTGCTTCCGGTGGCGCCGGAGCGCTGTCGGGGGCCATCACCAACACCTCCGTCATCTTCACCAACATCTCCATCACCTTCCCCCTTTCTATATTCAGTGGTCCACTCTCCCGCATCCCGTTGTACCCTCTACTTGAACATGGTGCTTTATGCTTCATATTATTATCCAATGATGTGTTGCCATCCTATGATGTCTGAGTAGATTTTTGTTGTCCTATCGGTGATTGATGAATTGCTATGATTGGTTTGAGTTGCATGTTTTATTATTGGTGCTGTCCTATTGTGCCCTCCGTGTCGTGCAAGCGTGAGGGATTCCCGCTGTAGGGTTTGCAATATGTTTATGATTTTCTTATGGTTGGTGGCGGAGGATGAAGCACAGACCCGAGTAAGTAGGTTGTTTGCGATGGGATAAAGGGACTTGATACTTTAATGCTATGGTTGGGTTTTACCTTAATGATCTTTAGTAGTTGCGGATGCTTGCTAGAGTTCCAACCATAAGTGCATATGATCCAAGTAGAGAAAGTATGTTAGCTTATGCCTCTCCCTCAAATAGAATTGCAATAGTGAGTACCGGTCTAGTAACGTAGTCAATTGCTTAGGGACAATTTCACAACTCCTACCACCACTTTTCCACACTCGCTATATTTACTTTATTTCTTATTTATCTAAACAGCACCTACTTTTTATTTACGTGCTCTTTATTATCTTGCAAACCTATCCTATCACACCTACAAAGTACTTCTAGTTTCATACTTGTTCTAGATAAGGCGAACACTAAGCGTGTTTTGAGTCGTATCAGTGGCAGATAGGACTTGAGAAAATACTTGTTCTACCTTTAGCTCCTCGTTGGGTTCGACACTCTTACTTATCGAAAGAGGCTACAACTATCCCCTACACTTGTGGGTTATCAAGACCTTTTTCTGGCGCCGTTGCCGGGGAGTCATAGCGTGGGGTGAATATTCTCGTGTGTGCTTGTTTGCTTTATAACTAAGTAATTTTTATTTGCTGTTCAAAGTTGTTCTCTATCTTTAGTTATGGATATGGAACACGAAATACCAAAAAATTAGGTGTACTTGCTACTCATGGAGATGGGGTAACTCCTAAAACCCTCGATGATCATCGTGTGAGAAATATTTTGTACTACTTTGATAATCCTGAGAAAACCCAACTCAACTTTATAATGGGAGACACGTTGGATCAACGTGAATACTTTAGGGATTATCGCTTGACACAAAAAGGGAAACTATTATGGGATTAAATTCAAATGTTGAAGTGGTATGCTAGGCAACTATGCTTGAGATATGATATTACTTGTTGCTCTAGGATGAAGGCTCCACACCTTCCCTTTTCATGCAAATTTAATGATAATGAAACCTTAGCTTCTTATGCTAATGGTATCGATGATTACTATGATGTGGAACAAATAGAAGAATTTGTTGCTTTTAAGGCTGCTTATGAAATTGAATCTTTGTTTGAAAAGTATGAAGCTTTATATGATGATGTTTATAGGCCTGAAAATCTTGCTATACTTAGATATTGCTATGAAAATTATGAATACAATTACAATATTTATGCATTTATTAAGAAAGTCTCCGCTGTCCAAGAAAAGACTAATATTTTGCAGGAAGCTATGGAAGAAGAAATTGATGAAACTGTGAGCTCATTGGATGAAAAAGATAACGAGGAGAGCGAAGAACAAAAGGAGGAAGAGTGGATTAGCTACCCGTGCCCACCTTCTAATGAGAGTAACTCTTCAACTCATACATTGTTTAATTTCCCTTCGTTCTTACCGAAGGATGATTGCTATGATGACTATTATGATCCCATTGATTCTCTTGAAATATCCCTTTTTGATGATGCTTGCTATGATTGTGGCCAAGATGCCAATATGAATTATGCTTATGGAGATTAACTTGCTATAGTTCCTTATGTTAAACATGAAGTTGTTGCTATTGCACCCACGCATGATAGTCCTATTATCTTTTTGAATTCTCCCGATTATACTATGTCGGAGAAGTTTGCTCTTATTAAGGATTATATTGACGGGTTGCCTTTTACCATTGCACATGATGATTTTGATAGATATAATATGTGTGTGCTTGCCGCTCCTACTTGCAATTACTATGAGAGAGGAACTATATCTCCACCTCTCTATGTTTCCAATACAATAAAATTGTAAGAAACTATTTATACTAAGCATTGGCCTTTACTTTGTGTGCATGAATTGTTCATTTATGGCATGCCGATGCATAGGAAGAGAGTTAGACTTCGTCATTACATGGTATGTACTTTGTGCTCAGTACTAAATTACAAATCATTGCTAATTAAAATTGGCTTTGATATACCTTGGGATCCGGGTGGATTCACTACTTGAGCACTATATGCCTAGCTTAATGGCTTTAAAGAAAGCGCTGCCAGGGAGACAACCCAGAAGTTTTAGAGAGTCATTTATTTGTTGAGTGCTTTCACATAGTTTAAAAACAACAAAAATAAAGAGGGGAACCCAAAACTTTTTCAAAAAGGAAAGTGAAAGTGAGAAAGACAGACATTGTTGAAGTGGGAGAGCTCCTTGAACTTTGTTCATGCTCACGGAAACTTTGTGAATCTTTATTACAGAAACTTTTCAACAAAAATAATTATCCCCTTGTACAATTCCATTGTATTATAAAAATAATGTGCCAAGGTTTGCCTTGAGGATGTTTACAATGCTTGTTGGTTTGTGTGGTGCAGGACAGAAACTTTGGCTGTAGTTTATATTGGAACGTCAAATGGTTCTGATTCTTTTTGCACTGTCTTTCTGTACAATTTTTTTATTTTTTCTAATTTTGGCAGAATTTTTCAAGTATCATAAGTATGGTGAACGTTTAGATTATTACAGACTGTTCTGTTTTAGACAGATTATATTTTTGATGCATAGTTTGCTTGTTTTGATGAATCTATCAATTTATATCAGTGGATTAAGCCATGGAAAAGTTATATTACAGTAGAAACAATTCAAAAACAAAATATGAATTGGTTTGCAACAGTACTTAGAGTAGTGATTTGCTTTATTATACTAACGGATCTTACCGAGTTTTCTGTTGAAGTTTTGCGTGGATGAAGTGTTCGATGATCGAGAAGGTCTCGATGTGAGAAGAAGGAAGAGAGGCAAGAGCTCAAGGTTGGGGATGAGCAAGGCACCCCAAGTAAATATTCAAGGAGACTAAAGTGTCTAAGCTTGGGGATGCCCCGGAAGGCATCCCCTCTTTCTTCAACAAGTAACGGTATATTTTCGAATTCGTTTCGTTCATGCGATATGTGCAAATCTTGGAGCGTCTTTTGCATTTAGTTTTCACTTTTATTTTATGCACCATGCTGGTATGATATGGTCCTTGGTTTATTTATAGAATGCTCTTTGCACTTCACTTATATCTTTTGAGTATGGCCTTATAGAATGCTTCATGTGCTTCACTTATATCATTTGAAGTTTGATTGCCTGCTTCTCTTCACTTAGACAACCGCCATTTGTAGAATGCTCTTTTCTTCACTTATAATTGTTAGAGCGTGGGCATATCTTTTGTAGAAAGAATTAAACTCTCGTGCTTCACTTATATCTTTAGAGAGATGACAGAACTGGTCATTCACATGGTTAGTCATAAAATCCTACATAAACCTGTAGATCGCTGAATATGATATGTTTGATTCCTTGCAATAGTTTTATGATATAAAGATGGTGATATTAGAGTCATGCTAGTGGGTAGTTGTGGATTAGTAGAAATACTTGTATTGAGGTTTGTGATTCCGTAGCATGCACGTATGGTGAACCGTTATGTGATGAAGTCGGAGCATGATTTATTTATTGATTGTCTTCATTATGAGTGGCGGTCGGGGACGAGCGATGGTCTTTTCCTACCAATCTATCCCCCTAGGAGCATGCGCGTAGTACTTTGTTTCGATGACTAATAGATTTTTGCAATAATTATGTGAGTTCTTTATGACTAATGTTGAGTCCATGGATTATACGCACTCTCACCCTTCCATCATTGCTAGCCTCTTCGGTACCGCGCATTGCCCTTTCTCACCTAGAGAGTTGGTGCAAACTTCGCCGGTGCATCCAAACCCCGTGATACGATACGCTCTGTCACACATAAGCCTCATTATATCTTCCTCAAAACAGTCACCATACCTACCTATCATGGCATTTCCATAGCCATTCCGAGATATATTGCCATGCAACTTCCATCATCATCATATACATGACTTGAGCGGCATCCATTGGGGCACAATTAAACCACTGATGTAGGCGCTTTCGAGAATTTCTACAAGAAAAGGACATCTTTGCACGCACCCTTGGACATGCAGGAATCCCGTCGGCTGGCGAGCCACCTAAATATCCTAAAAGGATTCAAGCCATCAAACAGGCCCTTGGCTTTCCGAACCCAAGAGGCAGGCCATGGGAGAGGAGCTAATGTTTTGGGCCGTTCATCAGAGATATAAAACATCCGGACTGGCTAGCAAACCTGGTGATGGTACCAAAGAGGATAAATCCTGGCGCCTATGTGTTGATTTCAAAGACCTTAATAAGGCTTGCCCAAGGATCCTTCCCCTCCCTAGAATTGATCAAATTATTGGCCTTCAGCGAGGACCACGACTCATTGTGCTTCCTCGGCATACTCGGCTACCACCAAATCAAGATGGTGGAGCCACACCAACTACAACATTCATCCTCCATCATTGCGTTCGCTTCAACACAATGCCCTTTGGGCTAAAAAGCCATATGACATCAGCGCGCATGTTAGAACATATGCGGCAGACCAGATTAGCAAAAGCAGTGGGAAGCGTATGTAGATGGCGTGGTCGTCAAGACAAAGCAAGTGAAACTCTAGTAGGCGACTTGAGGCTCACATTCGACAATCTTGAAAATCGACATCAAGCTCAATCCGGAAAAATCGTCTTGGCGTTCCAGCGGAAAGCTCCTGGGCTTCATTGTGTCCGGTAGAAATTGAAGCAAAACCAGCCAAGATCGAGCTCTGTCACGGTGGATATTCCAAAGACCTCAAGGAAATACAAAAATTGGCGGGATGCGTGGCATCTAAGCCGCTTTATTTCCCGTTTGGGAAAAAGCGTTACCCTTTACCGCCTCCTCCGCTGCGCGAACACTTGAGTGGGCGGATGCCGCCACGGACTCGAAGAGATAAAAGCCATATTGGCAACCAATCCGGTCTGGCGGCAATGTGGGAGAACCAATGCTATATATATCGCGCAACACATCAAGTTGTCAGCGCGGTTTCGTTGTCGAGCGAAAGCGGACGGACACGGTTCCCTCTTCAAAACCGGTTTACTATGTGTCCACTTTCCTAACTCCATGCAAGTCCGTTACCCACACTATCAAAAGATAGCATCTGGCAGTGTTCATGGCATCCGGGCTGCGACACTACTTTCAGAGTGCTCGATAGCGGTAGCCTCGAGTACCTCTTAATGACATTATAAACAACGCGGCCTAGCGGGCGGATTGCTAAATGGGCCATAGAGCTCCTTCCATTCGACATAACCTACAAGCCACGGCGAGCTATCAAGTGCAGTTTTGGCGACCGTGGCGAATGGACTGAAGCCAAACTCCTAAAGTATGACACATACTCAATTGGATCATGCACTGGCTCCAAAATGTTGGCGGTCTGGGGCTGGCGTCGTCTGGCGTCCCCAACGGGGACACAGTCCAATCGTCCTCGGATAATGTACGGACTCCAACAAGCGGCGAATCGGGGCCCACACTTGCGACCTTGAATGGCGGTCTCCATGTGTTCAGCGCCTAGAGGTGCGTGGGATTGAACCTCGCGATATCTCAAATAAGCAGAGATTTTGATGCCAAAGATCCGAAATGGCAGCATACCGCAATACGGTCCTAAAATGTCGGCCGCAGTTCGAAGGGCTCGAATTTCATCATATAGCGGGATAACAACGGGCAGCGGACATATTAGCACGCATCGGTGCAAAACGCGATGCCGTCACAACATCTTTCTGGAGCGGCTGTTCAAGCCATCCGTACTATGGGAAGGAGTCCGGCAATGACAATCGGACCCAACCGCCTACTGACGGCGAACTTCGACACAATCAGGCCCACGCCACCGAGATAACACCCTCTGCCCACGAAATAATGGCGGTTATCGCCCGTGGGCAGAACCATTCTAGCCTACCTAACTAGGCAGGAACTCCCCGAAGACCAAAGCGAGGCTCCTTGCATAGTCTGGCGATCTAAAGCCTATAAAGTCCATGAGGAGAGCTTTATAAGAAAAGCACTACGAGAGTCCTTCAAGGTGTATCCGAGGAAGGTGAAACCTCTGGCTGAAATTCATCGGACTGGGTGGGCACCACGCCGCCCGCCGGGCCCTTGTAAAAGGCCTTCCGTACAGGATTTTTTGGCCCGGCGGCCGGGCAAGCAACAGGACTTAGTCAACGATCCGTCGGTTGCCACTTTTGCTAACAAAGCCATACCACCCACGCCCTCAAAACTATACCCATCACCTGGCCGTTCGCGTTACGGGGCTTGACATGGTTGGACCCCTTAGGGAGGAACCCACAAGCAAAAATACCTATTGGTCATGGTGGATAAATTCACCAAATGGATAGAGGCCAAACTGTCCAAAGCGGCGAATCCGGACCGGTGATAGACTTCATATCGAGGCGGTGCACCTGCGGGTGTCCCCACATTATCATCGCGTGCAGCACCAACTCACGGGATGAGGTCAAATTATGGTGCAAAAACATGGGCATCAAGCCGATTCGCCTCGGTCTATCACCCTCAAACCGGGTCGAGCGAGCAAATGGTCTAATCATGGCGGCATTAAACCCGACTAGTCGGTCCCTCAAGGAACTAACCGCGGGTTGAGGGCTCGACTCCGTACTCGGGGGCTGCGGACCCGCGAATCGTACACGGTTCACAATTCTTTATGGTGGCGAGGCGTCTTGCCTGCGACATAATACATGACTCACCGGCGTCGCATGTATAAAAGAAAGCCCGGCTCGATCGGCGGGACAGTTGGAGCATTGGAGGAGGGCGGCGTGGCACTCGTTCCGCATTTATCAACGAGCTCGAAATATCAAAGCGGGAAATGCGGGCCAAAGCTTAGCGTTGGCGAACTAGTTCTCGCCGGGACAAGAAAAGGACAAACTCAAGCCCAAATGGGAAGGTCCCCATCATCGACCAAGTCCTGACCGGAGCATACCGTCTGACGCATCGGATAACCGACTCGGCGAACCCATGGGCGCAGCCCGTCTCGAAGATTCTCGCCTGCGCGGACTCCAAGTTCGTCTCCTTCCTCCGTCCATTTTTCTATTTTGCTGCTTTTATTTCTCTCCTTCCTCCTCCTTCTTTTGAAGCCTCTAGAGGCTCGTTTGCCTTTTCCTATTGGGTCGCTCATTATACGGGCTTCTTTGAAGCTTATTTATCTGGCTTCATGCCCAACACACGTTAAACTTCGCATGTACCTTTTATTCACCATTATATGCATCGATATGACTTAAGTTTTGGGCTGGGTTGCGGCTCCTTCCCCTACCCATTTTCCTTTGGGCCCCGGAATCGGCGGATGTTACCTCGGTGGGTGAAGCCTAGCTTCTTAAGGGAATATTGGTCGGTGAACTGAAAGATGATTTTATTATTTACCCATCTGCCCCAGATGATTTTCTGCTTTATAGCAGTTGACATCACTTTAGGGCATGCATCCCGAAAGGAACCCTTAGAACTATTCTCCGGAAGATGTTTCTTACTACCATGTA